>CAUJNA010000935.1:742500-745000 GCA_963377175.1 Effrenium voratum | reverse complement strand
CGTTGTGGAGAGGGTGGCCAAAGGTGCAAGCTGGTGGCAAGGTCGAGCCCAGCGTGGCCAGAACTTCTTCTGGGTCTGCTGTCAGAACGGCACCCAGCACGAACAGAGTCACCTGGTTGTTGGTCGGGGCAAAAGCATTGGAATCGCGGCCCCTACACTGGTTGGGTTCTCATTGGGTCCCTGCACATTCCAATCCAAAGGAGTCTGCCATTGTGAGAAAGTACCAACTATGTTGCTTTAAGATGAGCTTTATATTAACCAACAATTGAGTGGGATGTACTACACGAGTCTTTACCCAGTTACATCCAGTAAAGAAGAGGAACCCCATCCCGAGTCCCAAAACGTAAACAACACAACACTTTGTTTCATCTTCCCGTTTGACTTGTGTGGTTGTTTTTTTTATTTTTTTTGCGGGGGGGGGGGGGCATTTTACTTGCTTTATTATCTTTGTTTGTGTTGAATTTTCGTTGGGGGGGAAGGAAACCAACCATCTGCGACACCCAGCCACAGACACAAGGTGCATCCATCCGAACTCCTCTCCCAGCGCCACCGTTCCTGAAGCCAGGCTCAAGAGGGCGACCAGAAACCACATGGGGCGTTAGAATTCCCCTGCTAAAATGCGCTAATTTCGGAAACCCAAGCGCCAAATCAACTAAAAAGCTAAGGAACTGGATGGCTGGGAGCCACCAAGGTGGGCATATAACGAAAAAACGGGTTTCCTATGTCTCGCTGAAAGTTCAACCAAAAGGGGCCCACCACCCAACAAATTATGGTTGCAGCATTAGAAAGAGCTTCCCATTCCAGCCGTAACCTCTAAAGAGTATCAAAAGGTAAACTCCTGCGCCAAAGGTGAGGAATCGCAATCATATTTCTGGCCCCCCACGAAAAAAGATATGTTCAGATTCTCCTTCATATTGTCTACCCCAGTGTGTGTGTGTGTGGGTGTTCTTAAAAAAAAAAGGAAAAATAGAGGAGACACCCAATTAAACCCAGACAAATTATTGTGCACCTCTTTCAAGGCTAGCCTCACTTCGGCAGTCGTGTTTCTCAAAATGGTGAACCCCCATTTGGTTGGAAACCAACAACTTTCATGTGCTTAAGCTACCCGGAAAACGTCTATGTCCAGTAGTAATAGCTTCCTTTTGAAACCAAAAAAAACAGCAACATGCCAATGTTAATATTCTTCAGCAAAAGGAAGTTTAGAGGACCACAGATTGGGGGGACACCCCGCATCTTCCATCTATTTCCATCTTCCGGCCCGAGACTCCCAAGGAGGCAACAATGGAGTTGGCGCTCCGCAAGGCAGCGATGGAACCCACATGAGCCCCTGCCAGAACAGCAAAGACGCTCAGACAGTTGCTCGTGCTGCCGAGGCTTCCGCGCAAAATCACCTAACGCGGATTCGAGGGCGAAAGAAAGGACGAAGAAAAAATAGGGATCAAAATTAGGGATCCTCTTTCTCCCCTTTAAACGGCAGCACAAGGCGGCGCCAGGGTGAAAACGCGAACCATCTTTTTGACGACCTCCCCCCCCCGGCAAAAAAAAAACAAAAACAAACAGATCGTAGGTGCGCAACATGGAGGTGGAGAATCTGCCCCCTTGGATGCTTGTCGAAAGTAGATACGTTGAATGTCTACCATTGGGCGGCGTTCCACTGGCTCCCAGCAATGCAAAACCACGGTACTTCTCCCACCAATTGACATGGAACCTGACGTTCGAGGGGCCTGGAAGACATTTTTTCCTTTTAAAGGGACCCCTGTCATGTTCATTGGAAGGGTATCTTCTCCTTCTGCGAAGAGTTGAACAAGTAAACAGTTGCACAGACCTCCCGAAGCTCTCACCATGTGAAGTCTGCCTTGCTTTCTGCCTGCAACGTGTCTGGTGCCAACCCCTGGGACCCAAGACTTAAATTCCAACCCCTGGTACTAGTAAGGTTTGGATGTGGCGAATCTGCTCCACCCCTGGTTTGAAGGTTAAAAGAGTACTAAAAGATTACTGAAAAAGGGACCAACAGGGGGAAGAACAGGCGAAATCCACAAAAGGCGCATCCAAAACGGTTTGTAGATTGGTACTATAATTAAGCAGGGGGCCAGGTAAGGGATTCAACTGTTTTTTTTCAGATCCCAACATGCGAGGTGTGAAGGTCATAGCTCAAAGCCATGGGTACAAGTGGGCAGTGCCTGTAGACAAGAGACCCACTTCACGTCAGAAGGCACATGCAAAAGTCTCCGCCACCACAGATGCGCCAAATTGAAGAGACTCACCAGCAAAGCCGCGCTTCCGGAGATGAAGAAATAAGGCCAGTCCAAAGACTGCAGCTGTTTGTTGCTGGCGAGCAGCGCCTCAGTGAATGATAGGCTAAACGCAAGCAGTTTGGGCGGAAGCTACAAATCCAACCACACTCAAGGATCCGCAATGGCAACCAACCATACCTGTGCCTGGTTATGCTGCAACCAACCATCCCATCTGGCATCCCAACATTTCTACAGGTGTTCGTGTC
>CAUJNA010000935.1:522500-737500 GCA_963377175.1 Effrenium voratum | reverse complement strand
AGTCCCGACAGGGAGTCTCTTCCGGCTTCCGATCAGCTCCGCCGCCATCCGCCGCCGGAGGTTTGGAATTCGGCTCGAATCTGACCATCAGCAACTCATCCGTCCAGCCTTGGTGCTTCGGCCAGTCCCAGCATGCCTAGCTTGGATTGCTGGGGGTGCAGGTACCAACAAAGCGTTTCTGGAAAAAGACAGAGTTCCTTAGTTGAATAATAACCCGCTAGTGGAATTCATATCTGGGGGGAGGGGTGCTTTCGAAAGGTTTCTTGCACTTGTGGGAGAAACGCACCTATTTAGCAACCCACGGCCAAACAAATTCCTCGGGTCCACTGCAAGAGCTCAACACAAAGTCGACATTGATACCTAGACAATCCTAGACAATGAAAATCAGTTAGTGGGGTAGTATGGGTAGTGTTAAACCACATTACGTCATGATAAGACGACGACAGCCTGTGTCATGATATGTCAGGATCGAGCTCCTTATTGGGAAAGCTCGTGTTGCCTAACAAGCAGTCGCCGCTTTTCGACTGTCCTGAGCAGCTTTTCTGATCCGCGGCCTTTATCCTGCGAAATCCTCGTCGTCTCCTGACAGGGGGCTATCACCAGGGCTCCGACGGCCCAAAACTTCTTGACTGTTGTTTGCTACCACATGGTTATAAAGGCCTTATGAGCACCCCTATAAAACCTGGTCGAATATTGCCAGGGGCGGGGCGGCGGGCGCTCAATTGAAATTGGGCCGTTCCAAAGAAACTAGGTGGGTCCCAGGGTTACCCATTCGGTTGCGGGACCCACTGGGCAGAAGATGTTGGTTTAGGCTGCACGTATCCCCAAAACCTGAACGGGTGCCGTGTCCCACCCTTCGGTCGCATTGTGTTCGCGCCTCCCTATGGTGTTAAAAAATCCCGAGGAAACATGTCCCCAAGGCGTATAACTTTGGATCGACAGGCTCCTTCGGCGTTCTCCTCCACTTCCTCGAGCAACGTGCCCACCGTCGGAGAGCACAGCAGCATCCAGCCATCGGTTTCCTGGCCGCGCCGGCTTCGACCCTGGATATCCAGTGGTCCATGGGTACTGTATTTGTGGCAGATAAAGGGAAACGAAAAGGTCTCGACAACATCGATACCTACTTTTGCTCGGCTGGATGGGCGATGTAGAACCCAGAGTCAATCTTACTTGCAGTTGTGCTCAGTCCTGCATGCCGCCGCCTTCTTGCGCCTCCCGAATTGCTAAAATCCGAACTCGCCGCCAGCAGTGGGTTGGGTCCCACTCGAACATGTCCACAATCCTCAGCAACTCCGAGCCACACGCTTCGTGTTCCTCTAAACTCCAAAGCTTCCGGGTTCTTGTGGGCTGGATCTGCAACTCCGGTCGGCTTTCACGTGCCACCAAAAAGAAGAAACATGGAACCTGAAGGTCCACTGGGAGACCACTTTGAACTGAAAGGGACACCTTTGTTCTGCTTGCTTTAGGCAGGCGATCATGACCCGCGAGCCAGGAAATAATGACCAGCAGTGGTCATAGACTACTACCAATGTGCTGCATGGGTCGCCGGTCGAAAGATCGAAAATGTACAGACCATACCCCATCTTCATTTACCGTTTTCTCTGACACGTCCTGCGGATTCAAAGCCATCATTTAGGGCAGAGAATTCACTCTGAAAAAAGCCAGCTGTTCCAACTCTCACTGTGCATCTTTCGTGGCTTTCGGTTGGGTGATTGGAGACACGGGAGCATTTTGCTCCTCGTTGGCAAGTGTATCAATGGTCATCCACTCGTCCCAAAAACTTGCTGGTGCTCAGTAGAGAATGAGAATTGGAATGAACCGTTTTGGGATTCGCGAATCAAGGAAACCATGGGGCATGGACAAAAATGTTGTTCTTGGGGTCATTCCAATTCTCATTCCCTGCCGATTTCGCACCAGGAACAACAAATAGCCACTTACTCTCCGATCAATTAACATGGAACCTGACAGGAGCCTGGACGATCCCCTGTCAGGTTCCATGTTAATTGGTGGAGGGATAGAGTCTGGGCTTTTTGGCGGGCGTTTCTCGGCTCCAAGCGTCTCCCCCTGCGGCAGCTGCCTCAAAGCCTGACTCTTGGTGTCTGGCTGCTGACGAACCGCCACCTCAGCCGTCGCGTCCAGCCGGCGTGGAAGCAGAGGCTCGAGCCGCAGCCACAGAAAGAACAAAAACAGTCCGGAAAAGCTCATAATGGAAAAAAGCCAAAGGTTGTTTGCTTGACTGGCCAGTTGTTGCTGGTTGCTTGAAAACCTCAACCCATCTGTCCAACAGTACATGGGGGTAGCCCATGATGAATGGCAATATCAAACTGCAATGGTGTGTCCTTCTCAAATCGAGATCAATCAGGGGAATAGAATGATATCGCTGATTTAGGGATGGTGTTTGAAGGGATACCAAAAGACAAACCTGGGGGAAGCCCTTGCTCCAATCATTGGAGAAAGTTTCCTCCATTGATGCACACGTAATCGATCGCTGGCAGTTGAGTTTGGACTTAAGGCGGACCAAACCTGGGTCAGTGACTAACCCTAAAGCTTGGACATGCGTCATTTCTACCATAGAACAGGGCGCAGTAAGTGCCAAATTCTTGACCCGAGCAGAAGAACCGAAAGAGCTCCCTGGAACCTTTTAGGCTGGCGCTTTCTTGTAGACCACGCGGTACCGCACTGGTGGCTCTGGAGCTTCAGCCTGAGATCCAAGGCGGGACGGAAAGCCTTTCCGTCCTCACATTTATGCAAGACATTTCCCTCGTTGAAATCCGAACCTCACTTCTTGAGTGGACCGGCCAAAAAAAGTCCAAACCCAAAAAGTGACTAAAGTCCAGGAACTCAGGAAGTAGGCACATCAAGAGCTCCAGAATGGTCCGTGTGTTCTGAACACCCGCGTCCGGCTCCTGCCCCCATTTCTGGACGCCCGGAGCTCCAGTGCTTTCAGTGAATGCCATTCGAGACCCAGAAGCAAACTCCCCAATCGTGGCAATCCCAAACCTGGGAAGAAAAGGGGGACCCTTGTTGGCTGATTGAAGGCAAAGCCCTAGAAAGCCTTGAAATCAGAAAATGCTTCTGGAGATCCGGACGAAAGGGTACTTGGGCATAGTTTTGCTAAATAGGTTCAACGGGACACCAGAAAACCACATCTTTGGTTGTGTTTCTTTCAGACCCTTTTCTAGTTCGAAGGGAAACTAGGTCCTCCAGTAGGGAGGTTAGAATAAGGGTACCCGATTTTGTTCTCTAGTCTATTTTAGTAGGGGAACCAAATCTCCCCCCAAAAAAAGAAACGGGAGAGAAGGGCACTGGGGGACCCATGGGAAACCAAAAGGGCCACCCGCCATTTCGGGGTCGTCGTGACCGACCCTTCCCGCCTCCTCTTCGGCCTCGGCGGGCTCTTCGTCGCCTCGCGCCACGGTGAAGCCCGACGATGGCTGAAATTTAGAGATAGAGAGGGAGGTATGCACGTGCCCCATCGATCTTAGGAATGTTGCTGATAACTTCGCTGTATCATACATATATATTTATATGTGTATGTAAATATATATATATATATACATGCACCCCCCCATGGACGCTGGTTTTAGTGCCTTTTGGGGATGGTAAATCTAGAATCTCGAGATTTATATTCTCTAAATTTCCAATTTGGGGTCCCCAAAGCCTGAGAATTTGGAGCCCGGAGTCCAAAATGTCCCAAGGCATCTGTGTATGTGTCGATGTTGAGTGGGATTCGCTTGTCCCTTTGGTTGCAGGTTGTGTCGCAAGTACCTTGTGCCTTTAAGGTACCTTATCATGTACTTGAGCTTCTTGTTGTCAAACTGTGTTGGTGCTTGTAGTGATCTTGCATTTTGAATAAAATTTAATAAGGTTTTAGTTTTCAATAACGTGTGTATGCTCAGTTACAGCTTAGATTCGATATGCAAATCCTTTCCACATAGGAGCTACATGAAAATGTGAATATAGTTTCTGGTAAGCTCAACTAATCTTTAACAAAATAAGTTAGATACGAGTTGATTCCCAAATATAATCTAAGTGGTAAATATAAAGTAATACAAACACAATTTGATTCGCGTTTGATAAAACAACTGAATAGAGACTACTGCTTAAATATAATTCATATCAAATATGGCATTCAAGGGACATTCGAAACACGATTTGTGTTGTTTACATTCTGGCTCTTTTGTAGCATAAGAAAGGTCCAAAATTGAACTTGTTAGACGGTGTTCCAAAGGGAAATTTCAAGGGAAGAGAGGTTCAAATTCTAAAACTATCTTGAAACAGGGATTCTTGCCAACTCAGTTGCATTTAAACTTCTATTTGCGCAGGGTACCTTTGTTTACCTCCTGGAAAAGGGTCAACATGAGCATAGATGACATGAAGCAAACTGCTCACCAAAAACACGTGAAAGTTTTTGTCTAACTAATAACTTGAAAGTGTACCACTGGATCGCTAAGCACTTCAAAGTATGTTGCCACTGGATGGAAGATCCGAGATTGAAGATTACACAGAACGCTTTCCTGAGAATTGTCAATCCTGGCCAAACCCAAACAACATTTAAGTTTTTCTAACGATTGAAAGTGATTTACCACTGGATTGAGGATTCAATATCGACAATTGCACAAACAACAACTTTCCTGAAAATCATCCATCCTGGTCAACCCCTAAAATGTTCAAGTTGCTCTAAAACCTCGAACGTATTTTACCACGGGATTCAAGATTCGAGATTGACATATTTCACGGAAAGCTTTTCCGAGAATCTTATTGAACACCGAGAGTATTGGGACAACCCCGTTTTGTTTTGTTTCTTTTCTATTTTCTGTTTATCCGGGAGTCAAGGTTCAAGATTTCCAGAAAATGCTTTCTCAGAATATCGAATATTGAATCTTGAATCCAATAGTTTTTAAACATTAAACAAAGCTGGATTTCAAGATTCCCAGAAAATATGTTCTCAGATTCTTGAATGTTGAATCCTAAGTCATACATCATACATTTGCATAGACTAACCTCCTGACTTTCTGGACTTGATACCATTGCCACTGTGTTGGAAAACGAAGACTACAAACCATTTTGATTGTCAATTGGGGGTTGTCGAAAATGATTGTTCCACGGCTTTCTTTTAGGATCCCTTGCGCCCGCCCTTGCGCCTCCTTGCGCCTGCGTGTGTTTTTGCTTATGCCGTCATCTTCGTGTACGAAACACATGGGAGATTGGGTGCTGAATGTGGCTTTTAAGCAGTACCAAAAGGCTCGGGCTCAACATCATTCTGCTGAGCAAACTCCTCGGCCTGTTTGTAGCTTCTTAAGGCCTTGGAGCGCTTCTGCCCGTCATCGAACTTGTAGATCTTATGCAAGATGCATGACAGCGTCATGCGTGTCTCCACGGTCCAAGTCATAGCGGCTAAGGTCTGAAGCTATTCTCAAACGGTCTCAAGCCGGGGCTGAATGTCTGATGCTATTCGTTTCAGAGAGACAGAGAGAGAGCGGGAGTGGGAGAGAGCTCTGGCTGAAGAGGGCTACAGGGTTCACGCACGCTGGTTGTCTTGTATTAAAGGGCCTCGTGTCTTGAGCAGTTTCGCGCCCCCCCCCCCCCGGCAAGGAGAACTAGTGAGCAAGAGGCCCGCTCCGCCGGCAGGTGGTCCCTGATGCCAGCCGTGCTTTGTGCGACAGTCCGCTGCCTCGGAATGAAGAAGGAGGTTACAAGGCGGTCGCAAGATATCCAAGCTCTGACAGCCTCCGTGGAGCAGGCAAAGCCTGACCAACTGGCAGGGGCCGGCACGTGCCCTGCTTTTGTGTGGCTTCAGACTGTTTCAGACTGGCTGCGGGAGCCATGCTTAGAAGAAGTAGTAGTAGTAGTAGCAGCAGTAGCAGTAGTAGCAGTAGCAGTAGCAGTAGCATAATAATAGTATTAGTATTGGTAGTAGTAGTAATAATAATAGTAGTGGTAGTAGTAGTAGTAGTGGTAGAAGTAGTAGTAATAGTAGTAGTAGTAGCTGTAGTAGTAGTAATAGTAGTAGTAGTAGTAGTAGTAGTAGTAGTAGTAGTAGTAGTAGTTGCGCCCGCCCTTGCGCCTTCTTGCGCCTACGTCGTGTTTTCATATGTCTGGGATGAGATTTCTTATATCTATATTCCGCTCCTCAATTCTCTTAGGAAGCGAACACACGACATTCACGTAATTTGTGTAACATACACATACCATATATAACTAGAAAGGTAGGTCCCTCGGGGGGGGGGGTAGCATATATATATATATATACACATATATATATATATGTATATATGGTTCTCCCCCCATGGACCTGCCCACAAACAGAAATGCACTTACACACGGCCAACAGTTACATGTAAGAGGGGGCATCTCAAGACCCAAGGAACATGCACACCGATGCATTAAAAACACATTCTGGCAATAGCCAATGGGGGAGGGAGACTTAGGAATGATGCTATTTTGATTATCTGCAACTGAGGACAGGCACTTTGAAACTCGCCCGAAGTCAGAGACCAAGAAAGGGACTTTCATGGGAAACATCCATGCCAGAATGAAGGGATCACCTGAAATGGCCCTCCCAAGAGTGGTTAGTCATCAACGATATCTTCCCTGTTGTCGGGCTCGTAGTACTTACCGCATCCACAACAAAACGCACACACACACACACACATGCACCGACACATTTGTGGGACTGTGTGTGTGTGTGTGTGCGTGTGTGTGTGTGACAAAGCAAGTTCGTTGGAATCCACTGACCAACTGGTCAGCCCATCTTTCAGACATTCCTCACTTCTTCCACCTCCCAAAGCTCGGCGAGACTTCGTTGAAGGCACCTGTCATAGCCATGGGTGTCTCAAGGGCAAACAGAAAACATAACGATGTTGGATGGGGTTTGAGGGAGAAAGGAGCGGTTCCCCAAATTGAGGCGGAGGAATGCCAACAGGTTGCTGTCTGCGTGCGGATGGCGACTTTTGGTGAACCATTTGTTTGCTCACGTTGAAGGGAACTGCACCCGTGCATGCCTGGAAGCAAAGTGGAGCTGCAAAACAAAGCTGCGACTTGGGACATCCTCCCCCATCCCACCCAATTCCTGCGAATCGAGACCACTTCAGGGCTTGCCATTTGGCGGTTTCTTCCTGGGAGTTGCCCCAAGAAACGTTTGCTCAGCTTTTGCCCCCAACCAAAAACGATACGTTTGCTCCTGTTCCATATTTAATGAACCTTAAAATACAAAACACTGCCAAAGAGATCCAACATGTACAAGATACAGGGGCCCTCTGGAGGGTCTAACTACTTCTGTACTCCCCAAATGAACTTGCAACTCAAAAGGACCCCACCAGAAGCTTCCAGACATGAGCCTCCCGCAAGACTCCGGCCTGCTGCCGCTCGCAGCAGGCGGTCGCACGCGCTCTCAGTGGGCTGGCTGTAGCCCCGCGCCTCCTCGGCCAGTGCCCGCGGCCACAATGCAGCCAAGCTGGACTAGGTCCTCCAGAGAGCTTGAACTAAGGGTACGACATCTTGGGTTTCTTTCAGACCCTTTTCTGGTTCGAAGGGAACCTAGGTCCTCCAGTAGGGAGGATAGAATAAGGGTACCCGATTTTTATATTGTAGTCGATTTTAGTAGGGGAACCCTCCCAACCAACAAAGGGGTGAAAAGGGTACTGGGGGACCTAGTGGATAACCAATCATTTGCTGACAATCCAAAGACGTAAATCCGTAAATCAGAACTGAGGTCTTGGCGAAAACCACCTCAGTATCTTGCTGATCGCTCGGGACTGCGGGCATCCGGAATCGGGCGGGAGGGGGGGGAGCCTCCTGCAGGTCAAAATGGACCGTTTTAGAGGAAGCTCACTTTTCGGATTCCGTCCCTTAAACAACCAAATCCTAGTCCCTGTTCAAGGGAAACCAAAAAACATGACTTTGAAATGCACCAACCTATAACTTTAGATTTGTTTCCCCTTCAGCTGCAGCAGCCTTTGAGAGGTTAGGGAACACCTTTCCATCTCTGAGCCTCCCGTCACGTGCGCGCCTGCGCCGCGGAATCGGCTTGCTCCGCAAACAGCGGCGGTTCTGCTGGCGGCGCAGGGGTGAGAGTGGCCTTCGGCGCACGAGGCTCAAGTCTGGGGAGTCCAACTGGCCTTACGATTTGGCCATGGGCCCAAACTCCAAATCGTACTCCCAGTGAACATCTTAATCCCCACTAAGATAAAGCCTAAAATGGGTGGTGAATTCACCTACCCCAAAATGGGATCCCAAAACGGTTTTGACAACCACAGCCAATTTACCAAAGTCACCGCCGTTCAGTGGTGCGTTAACAGCCGATTCCATTTTCTGAGTTTCGTGACCCGAAACCGTCAAATTCATGACGCCAGGTACGCCAGCTCAAAGTGGCAAATCACAGGTTTCCTGGCTCCTGACTTAGGGAATGCGTATCGAGGACTTTTTGAAACCCTTGGTAGGCCTTTGTTTTTGGCAGACCCCACTAACAAAAAACAAAACCAACAAAAATCAGCGGGGGGGTGACAGTCTAGGTAAATTGATCAGAACTAATCAACCTGACATAAGCATGGACCCCCAATGTTAGAACCTTCATCACGCGGGTCACAATCTTCTCACGGAAGGTCAGTTTGCTAAGTGTTGCCCAGAAGTACGGTATCACTGTCCGTTGTCAGAATTCGCCAAGTGGCCCAATGCCGAAACGCCCAAAGCCGTCATTGTCAAACTCAAGCGGCCCAGCACTCCACACACAGGTCGGACTACTTTCCACTTCACCGGGCCGAAAGGTAAAGAACAGAAAATAAATCGGCCCCTCCTTCAAACGATCTCAGCGGGCAAAAGGAGTGGGCAGCAGGTGATCGAAGGGATGGTCAGGAAGGCCAACCAACAACACCAGGAAAACTGGAACTATCTGGGCGAATGACTATTCACTCACAAACTGGAAACAAGGAATTCTGATGGGCCTGGGACTTTAAGCAGTGAGTTTTTTTTTCCCCTAGGTGGCTTGTGAACTTCTTCACCACTGCCGAAAAGGGAATCTGGAAGCACAGACCATCAAGCATGGGACAACATGGGCACCGCTTTTTGGGTGATTGAGTCCAACGCGGAAACCTTGAGGAACCCTCCTAAAGCACCTACAAAGCTGCCAAGGCCCCTTGCCTTTCTTTGAGCCAAACGGTCCTTTTGGGGCCTTTGGGGTGACGCCGCTTAGCCAAGGCTTCCTGCACGGTGCCCTTTTGGTGCCCTTTGGGCGCCTGCGGCATCGGCTGCCTGGGTGCTCGCTTGGAGTTGCCCCAGAAGTAGTCGAAGACGTCCTGCTGTGGAAACCATGGGAAACCATTGTTTGTTGGTATTTTACAAGGGAATCATCTTTCCAATTCCCTCGAGGAGTGTTTGCCAAGCCTGTGCTCAGGAAACCTGGACACGCTCATTTACGTGAGCACACGACCAGAAAGCCGGGTTTTGCAGCCTGAGACTCTTCAGACTCAAAAATCACTTGCTTCGGGACATAAAGAATTTGCCTGCCACCCAAATGTTCCTTTTGAAACCTGGGCAAGCGAACCTCTGCAAACGGAAGCTGCGCTCGCAAGGCAACAGCACTACCCCCCCTCCGTAATGACCTCTTGCCAGGCTGGGGGTTTGGTCGACTGTCGACATCCAAGGCCCATCATTTTCCAAGGTACTGTAAGGCTCTTAGATCCCTCTTGGAATGTGTTTGTGGCAGATCTTGCGAACGCATCGTGCAGCTTGACTGCAGGTTACCCATGCGTTCTGATCATGCCCCAACACTCGGTGTTTGAAATCCAAAGACGACGCCAATGTGTGATACCACGGCCATGTTGGTCGATTCTCAACATTGGGGACGCCTCCAGTAGTGATTGGTTGTTCCATGCTGACGCTTATTGTTGATTCTTGAAAACTAGTAAACATAGGGGGTCACAACTGGATTCTACACATGTCGTCCCAACAACAACCATCGCTCCACACAAAAGAAAAGGAATAATGATCAAAGTAGCTTCAAACTGTCAAAAACAAATAATTAATGATCAAAGTAGCTTCAAACTGTCATGTTCCGACCAGGCTTTAGACATCCCATCAACGATCTCACTGTCGTGGCACACGGAAACCCTAGCAGGCAACAAGGCCAAACGGCCCACTTTGGCAAACATTGTTCAAACGGATTTGCTCTGAAAATAAATAAACATGGAGCCCCGAAACAAACCTCATTTTGACAGGGATCTCCTTTTGGGAAATGTAGTTTCTTTCTGGACTGACCTCCGAAGAACCACTATCTTGAGAAATCGGAACCTCCTTATACCCCCAACAAGTGAGGCCACACGTGAAGTTGCAAGGTGTACACCACCGCCCAGTCTGAGGAGTTGCGAGTTCCAGGTTCTTCCAGTCCTCTTTGGGGGAGGGCTGCAGCAACGCCGTGAACTCCGCCGAATTCGGCGCCGACTTCGGCGGATCTGCCTCCCTCGTCTCCTTGCCTGGCAAATCGGGAGAGCCAGGGAGTCGGCGAGCTGCCCAGGTTAGTCTTGGAAAGGAGTTCAGGGTTCAGGCATGGGGGGCTTGGGGCTTGGGGTGGATTCAAATGCTACAAACTCGGAATCACAAGTTGGGCCTTGAAGAAACTTGAATCAAGAGGTCCTGTTTGCCGGGCTTCCACTCTATGCCCTTTGAACCCTTCCAGAGATGGACCTCCTTGCCTGAAATTCATTTGCAAAGCCTGCAGCTCCACACAAAACGAGCGTGCCGTTCGTTGGCGGGAAAGAAAAGGGACACCCGTGTTTGGTGAAGGATTCTACAAAGGCAAGCCAACAAATCATAATCAAAACTCGGTGTCGTTTCTTGAGGGTTCCTTGTTGCTGTTATCGGTTCTTTTATTTACTGTTGTTTTCTTGGGGGGTCCCCCCATTTTACGACAAACCAGCGGGATACACATCCTAACAGGTCGACCTGTCGGCAGGCCTGGTTCCTCCAAGTCATCGGTAACTGCTTGCAGCAACAGTCCCAGCTCAGGATGGTGCACCATGACCCAGGCATCGGTTTTCTCGACCTGGGCTCCGTCGACTCTGATTACTTCTCTATCTCTCGCTCGCTCTTCCTCTTCTCCCCTTTTCTCCATCTGTCACCACACCACTAGTGGTCTTGCATATCAAATGGCCATGGGTCAAAATCCAAATCGTACCCCCAGTGAACATCCCCATCCCCACTACAAACTAAAATGGGTGGTGCACCATACCCCAACATGGTACCAAAACGGTTTGACAACCACAGCCAAATGGCTGGCGTTTGCTGCAAACGCCATCGACCCTTGAGGCTACTCTCGGCTTCAAATCGTCGAGAGCCCCAGGTGAACACAAAGAACAGCTGAGCCACCAGGCGCGAACTGTGGAGACCAACAACTCCCTGTGCACCAGATTTGGGTGTGGGTCAACAATAGGTACCCAAACTGGAACCCTGGTAAACCGCAACAAGGACTAAAAACCTGCAGTCCGATTCCTGGTTTCATTTTGACCCACGTCCCGTGTCAAGCGGCAATCTTGGACCCGGGCCACCTCTTCCCTCGCGCCTGCCGCCTCCTTGCGACCCTTGGCATCCACCCAGCAGTTTTTGGCGGCGTCCCACTCAGGGGCCTCTGTCGCCCACCTGAGGTGCAGGGCAGGAGGGGCTGCTTTGTGCTGGCCCCGTGATTCTACAGTGAGCAAAAATATACCCAGGTAGAAGGGGAACCACAGTCAGAAACAGTCAAAAGGGCATAATTCAAAACCCAACCGCTAGGGAACCGCAGGTTTAAGTCCTTGGTTCCCATTTACTAGGGTTCTGTTTTGGGTACCAATTTTGAGCCCCACAGCCAAATAGTGATCCCATTATTGCCTGAGAGATCAGGAGTCAGGACCATCGACTGGTTGCAGCCGAAGACGCGCACCAACTACCCTGTCCAGTGACGGCAGAAGGGGGATGTGAGAACCAACAGGTTTCCCCAGAGCTACAGTTGTAGCCCAGAGTGGGATGTTCCTCCCAGGAGATTCAAACAACCACAGACAAAACAAAGAGAGAGAGAGAGAGACAGAGAGAGAGGGGGGGAGAGGGAGAGGGAGATCACGAAATAGGAGAATGCTCATAAGGCCATGGAATAGTATATAACAGGTTGTGGGGAAAGGACAACAACTTGTGAATCAACAAAGTATCTGGCTTCAATGTCTATTCAACATCAAAGTGGAGCATCCCTACATCAAAATCCTTTGTCGAGCTTGTCCAAAGGACCTGACAACAAGAAGCTGCCCTACATCACCTTGTCTTTTATGCAGCCACACGCCTGGCACAAGCCCACCAAAGCCAGAAAACCATTCGCTCTTGGGGGACCCCCTTTTCAGGTTCCGTGCGGAAAAACAAAAAGAACACAAACCGCGTGCAGCCAACCTTGCTCCATCCCAACTCCTCAAGCTAGGACCATGCAACATGCTCGTGCCGACTGACTGCTTGACCATGTGACAAGTGGACCAGTTAACCACCTGACTACTGGAACTTGCAAGCAAGCCAGTCAGCCAGCCAGCCAGCCAACCAACCACCCCAGCCACCGCTGTTCTGCAAGCCAACGCTAGAACTCATTCCAGACCACATCATATCAACCCACCAAAACGGCCAAGAGGGTGCAAACGGTTTCCTGCTTTGCCTCAAAAAGAAAACAACATATTGGTTCGCTTGCGTGGTTGGTTTAAAGGGGCAATGGAAGACACATCTTTGAGGGTTCTACTTCGCTTCAAGAGGTCTCATGTTCCACTCTTGGGGGATCCAGCGAGCTGACTTTCGCAGCCCAACAGAGCGGAGGGCAAGCAGTGTGTTTTGTTTTGAGGCTCGAAAGGAAACCAAAGGAAACGAGCATTTTGAGGGGCCCGAAATTTAGAAACCACACACAGACATGCCAATTAAAGTCAACTCAGTTTGACGCTCGCGTCGCGGGTCTGAACATCACGCTGTGACCCCAAAATGGGACTCGTGGAAACATGGAAGATGGAACGAGTGGCTGAATGGAAACCTGGAACCATGGAAGCATGGAAACCATTAAACCACCCTGCGGTCCGTTTCCCGGTGGTTCCTCGGTTGCTTTCTGCTCCCCTGCTAAAAGTGCATAACTTCTGGTGGTCTAATGGAACACCCATTCGTTGGCAAAAAGCTAAGGCCCTAGCATCCTCTGGCAAAATTCGCACCTCTCCGGTTTCCTGGTGACCCAAAACCCACCGCCATCGCCCCGGCCTCTTCTGTGCCTCCGTGAGCCGCTTCGTGGGCTCCGCGTGCGTGGCGCGGTCCTGAGGGCCCGAGGTTTTGGTGAAGCGGTCAGCTTGGGCCATGGGTCAAAATCCAAATCGGTTAGCCCCCAGTGAACATCCCAATCCACGAACAAAGGGTGGTGAACCCATTGGTTTTGACCCACAGCCATTTGGCCATTGGGACGAGCTTGGCAAACCCAGAGGATCGAGGGTTTTTTTTCGGGGTGCAGAAATTTACTCAACCAGAAACTGAAGGAAACAAAGAAACATGATCTAAAACTTGCAGGCAACCAGCGAAGGGGCCCAAAGGGGCGGAAAACATGTCATTCCTTCAAATGGCCCCCAAAATGATTCCCATTGCACTGAAAAACAAATCCCTGCATTGCAATGGGGTAACTTGCAAGGACCCCTGCGTTCGTTCGTGGGGTATCTCTGGCATTGCTGCTGCCTGCAGCCTGCAGCAGCCGCTGCGTCCCATATCAACAGATCGATGTGTTCTTCTTCGAATGTTGGGAGCCCTCTCGATTCCACCATGACGGTTAACTCACAGGTGGGGCTTCCTCAAACAACCGCACTAGAGGGAAGTCTCAAATTCTCGGATGCTCATGATCATGAAGTGCAAATACAAAGCTTGGCGGCTGCTGCCAAGCAGCTGCACGAACCATGCAAAAGCTGATAGTTCCTCTCTTCCTGCTCAAAAGCGTCTAATGTCGATGAAGAAATTCGCCGAGATCCCTCGGGGAATCGGATTGCTTCTAAGCTGCTAAGCAGCTTCAGCATCCTCCACAAGTTTTGGGGCACAGCTTCACGAATTCTTCAGCCACACACCAGCCAGCTGCCAAACCATCCGAACAGTTTGCAACAGAGCCGATGGGTGGGAAGGTTAGATCTTTACATTCGCAAGATGACGGACACCCTGCAGGTGCCTGCGATGGGTCTGTGGTGCAGCCACAGGTCGCAGGACACAAGCGCGCCAGAGGCGCGAAAAGCTCCTCCATGCCGCTGCACCATGGGCGAAGTGTCACCTCTTCCTTCTCCAGCTCCTGGTTGGCCAAAGCAGCGCAGCCGTAAAATTTCATGGCGTCAATGAGCTGATACACACCTATAGCCAAGGAGGAGTTGTCAGTGGAATCCAAAGTTTGCCCAAGTTCGGCTTCAAGCACAGTAGGATAAAGATCCCAAAATTCATCCCATGCGGGGAGATTGACCTGGTTTGTGCATTCGGCGGATTGATCTGCTTCCTGAAAGCATGCGACAGGGCAGCCCTTCGCAGGAACTTTGAACCAAGGATTGCTCCTTGAGTTGGTGCAGCACGTTCGCCCGCAAACAAATCGAAGTAACTGCGCGTCCTCATCATCACATCTGTGCTGCGCATCTGCGCATGAACTGTTGCTGGGAAGGCCGAGCCCAAGCATTGCTGCTCTGTAGAAAGGCATGAAGTAAGCAGCCTGCGATGCATGCTCGCTGTCAGTGCTGAAAAACTGATCGACATCAGCACACCAGGCATTTTCAGAGGCTGCTGCCGTTGTCGTCTGTGTTCTATAGCTCTCAAACCGCCGTGGATCAGTGTGGAAAGCAATGTAATTTGCCTCCAAGCTTTGCTGGAAAAGGTAGTCACCGATCGCCAATTGGACTAGCGTTTGGTCAGCGCTGCTGTTGAATGGAACAGACTTGAAGCCAAAGGGCATTCTCTGATCTTCGTTGAGCCCAACCACAAAGTCCTGATTGCCTCCACAGTGGGCATGCTTCACAGCTTCCATGGTCTGTCCCAAGGGACCTACGATGGTAAACCAGGGCCAGGCCAGAAGTGCACCCAAAATGACGATGATGCAAAGAGATTCCAGCTCACTGCGGAGTCGACTGTATTGCACCTTAATCGCCTCAAGGTCCTGCACTTTCAGCTGAAGCTTCTTGGGCATCATGGCTGAGAAGATGATCGCGTCCACGTCCAAAATCGCACCCAAGGCGACTGCGTTCAAGATGAGATCAGTAATGGACGTAGTGCTCCCAAGCCACAACACCCCCGCATAGAGCAGCACCCCGGCAATGCAGGCACGAAGTAGGCGAAGCACGCAGTACGCCCAGAACCGTCCGTAGGAAATGACTTCGAACCGGGCTCCCTGAAATTTGGTCCGCGCCGATCTGGGGATTTGGGCCACGGCCTCCAAGGAGAGGAAAATGGTGCGAAACTCATTGCAGATATAGAGGCACCACAGTAAGATGCAAAGCATCGCCAGCAGAATCCCGGGACGAAATCTGGTGGCTTCATTCTCATCGTCTTCCAGATTTAGAAAACTGTTTATGCGGTGAACAAGATCTGCCTGCTCGGTGGAAATGATCAAAGAGCCATCTCCGTTGCAAACACGAGACGTCAAGCTTGTCTGCGCAAAGTCCAGGTAAGTGTGATCATGCGCTACACTTCGTCGCCAACTGAGGGCTGTCTCGACTTGGTTTTGGTCGAAGGGTTCCCCAAGAAATGACTCGCTGGTAAGGATCCAACTGAAGGTAACTTGCATGCCTGCACTCGCAGCAAGGAGAAGCCACGCAACCATCACATCAACCCAACCCACGCTGGAATGACCCAATACCAAAACCAGGTTCCAGGTGGTGAAAGCCACAGGCTCCATGGCATCATCATTTGTGGTTTGGGCATCCGCAATGTCTTCAGGCTCTGGACCCATATCCCCCAGGAGCTTCTTGATCTGCGGGGGGTCGTGCGAATCCTTGAGATTCAGCATTTGGAGGTCACGACAGCTGGTGCTTTCCAAGATCTTCAGCTTTTCTCGCAGCGGTTGAAGAGCTTTCTCCAGTTCCAACCGGAACTCTTCTCGCATCCTCCGCTCCAAGTTGGCAATGTTCTTTTCGAGCTTCGACGCCGACATGTTTGAACCAAAGAAGTTCTCAAGGCTAGGTTACATGAAATATGCTGGAGCCAAACATTGGCATGGACAAGGCCTTCATCAAGTCAAGCTGTGAGCAGCAAGCGTGAAACTGCCCTGGCATCCCCAACTCGTTTTGCTTACTTCCGCAAATGTCAGCATGAAACGCAAAACGCTTCGTGGTAGGAGCTGAGTCCACCCTCCCATCCACCATGGAACCTGACTGCTTTGGGAAACTGGTCTTCCAGGGCTTTCTGTGTGGGGCAAACATCACCCTGCAAGAGGACTTGTCAAAATGGCCGGATGTTCAAATCCCCACGAAACCAAAGCCCAATTGGAGGGGTTCACTATTTCTTTGTTCACTTTTGTTTGCAAAATCGACGGAATGTTTAACTGAAATAAAACCCCTTCCATCAATTCTCAACCAATAGGGGGTGGCTTCCTGAGGGCAACAGACCCCAATTCATCTGTCAGGTTCCTCGATCCGCGGGTAGACCTTGCTAAATGGTGTACCCTGATGCAGCAGCTAGGCTTCTACCTTTGCAACATGCCGTTTGATAGGACCTGTTGACGGACATCACTTAATTACACGAGACATTTATGCCATTCAGAAACAGATCGTGGGGGTTCCCAAACTGCTGGGGGACGAGACCTCTTGGGTACACTCCTGGTCTACATACCGCTTCTCCTTGCCGCGCAATACTGCCAAGTTGCCACGCAAACTCTGCGCCATCCTGAGGCAGGTGAAATCTTTTGCCGAGGACCGACCAAATGGCTGGGTCCTGACGCCCCTTTGTTACACTCCTTGCGCCTAGGCTTTGACCCTGATGTCAAGCGAGAAACCCATCCCTTTACGCATGAACTGTCACCACTGAGAGGCACGAGACAGCCGCCAAGAGCAAAACACATGAGGAATGAAAGGCGGGTTGATGTAGCGGATCAGGAAGCAAACCCGAACGACGCAACTGGACACATCAGTGGAAAAAGCACCCGAAAAGCAACCACTCCAACCCGGACACTTGTACTCCCCACCATGTGAACCCCGGACTTTACCTGGCAAATGCATTCCTTCAAAGTGATGCAGCTCTAAGATTTGTTGCAGGGCCCCTTAAACGTCACCCCGCCGAAAGGCAACTCACTGAAACTTGGCCTTTTCAACCCCCCTCAACAAAAATGTTGGGGGTGTCTGCCACCCTCTTTCAGGTTGTTTTCGAGAGAGACTGAAACGCAACCGCCGATTATAGGGGTTTCCACCCTATGCTTGGCGACAAACCCAGCAGAACCAAACTCATGTCTATTGTTTTTTTTGAAGATGTTTCGAGTCCGAATTCATCTAATGTTGATCCTGGATTAATAAACCCCAGTTTATCAATTGGGGGGGCTCCTGTCCCTGGGGGTAGTCAAACCCCATAGAAACTGGGGTTGATTGATCTGAGGTCAGCATTACATGGATCCCACCCTTGGACAAACGAACAAGCGGGGATACGGAGGGAGCGGGGATATGGGGAATCGATTCCCTTGGCGCCATTTCCCGTTTTTCAAACTAGACAAGGTGCATCAAACGGGGGAATCCTGAACCGTATCCCTGGTTCCCCCTGTATCCCTGCTAATGTTGATCCAGGATTAATAGGCCCGTCCTACTATCAGAGGGGGTGTTCCCTCCAAAAGTTGTCTGAATCCCCACTAAAAGGAAAAACACCCCCCCAATGAAAATCAAGCAGGGGGTTCTACTGTAGTTCCGGGGTTAACATTTGGTTTCCCTGACCGCAACCACGGCGCTTCTGGACACGTCCCACTCGAACATCTCCAGGCGATGTCCGCGGTTGAGTCGCCGTACGAAGGCCGCCTCCAGCGACGGCGCCAGGCGCACCGCCACGAAACTCGCCACCACCTCGTACCTTGGAGCGGAGCGTGGGGTTGATCAATGGCCCCAGGTGCCACGGCCTTTCCCATATGGGACACCTGTGGAGAGGTTAGAAGGGTGCCAACTGTTTCCTGTAGTCTATTTGCAACGGTCCAGAGGGACCCTTGTGTTTTGGAGTAGAACAAGGCTACCCTAAAATAGACGTTCTTACCTCTATTGAAAAGAGTTAGAATCGAATCAGGGCACCAACCTTTTTCCTGTATTTCAGTAGGGGAACCCTGCCCCAAAAAAGAAACGGTAAAAGGGCACCAAGCTCGGGGCCTAGTTGGGGCAACGGAAGTTGGGGGTTGACCAAGATTCCTGGCCCCAGAAACTGACCATGATGGCCTTTCCCATTTCGTGTGACATATCATCTTGCTGGTTTTACCCTATGGTCATGTTCATCGGCACTGAAACAAGTGTGTAACATCATATCCCAACGCGACAAAAAGGGTGCCCACTTGGAAAAAAGACACACCCTGCAAACTAACACGGGTGGGGCTTCCTCCCTTTTTGGAGCGCCCGCAAATGAATAGTCGGGGTACAATGAATCTCGAGCGACTATTACTGTCCAGCACGCAGATTGCAAACCTCCCAAACCGGCTCATTTATTTGCTCGCTGAAAGCCAGAAACCCATGCCCCAAAGGTGACCCTTGCGAGTGTTCTGACAGCCCAAACAAATGACACCCATCTCGGGGCTGTCTGTGGGGAAACAACTTCCTTGCGGAGGACATGAAGATGTTGGATAGCATGCTCGGCGACTGCCCAAACGTAAACTGGTCGATCCCTGGGTGTTGGCTGAATTGTTGTGTGGCCACTCTGTGTTTGCCGATGTTGCATTTGGCTCACCTACGACGACATGGGGTCTCAAATAGGTAAAAAGGGTACTCTTAACAAGTCACACCCACATTCGTCACACTCCAAACCGAGCCATGCGTGGTTGGGCATGTCAAACAGTAAGGCAAGAACTGATTGCACACGTACAGGCATGCCTTCGGCACCATGCTGATCATGTTGACTGTAAGCAAACATGGTTTGGCGAGGGAGGGGGACACGTTGAACACAGCCAACCACTTCTGCAGGCAAGACTCATTTGTCCCACATTCAGCCGACGCAGAGGAGGATCCTCCTTCGGCTATGTTCACGGCCACTGAAAACACGCACGAAGCACAAATGCCACAAGGACCGTTGCACCATGGCACTGTGGGCGGAAGTCCTCCTCTATGTCGGCTGAGTGGGCAAACCGCCCGACATGTCTCCTGGCAATGACAGAAGCACGAGGAGGGAGCGTCCACTGCGACAGAAGAGGTATATGTCATCAGATCATCAGATTCCCGCCATGTTATGCAAAAGGCCCCATGATTGCAACTGATGTCCACAAACCTCTGTGGAGCTTTGCTCCATGCCGCTTTCAAAGACTTCAACCCAACGTGTAGCTTGTTACCAGCATCAGCGGGTCTGCAGTAGGATCCCCAACTTTCAGGTCCATCCTGGCCTATATACGCCTGGCAAATTCCAAACCGTCAACATGCCTCAACGTCAGCCTGTGCCCCCGAACCACAAACATATGTCACATTCTAGTTTATGATTGATGCTCTCTGTATATATATATACATATATATAGTATTCATAAATCTATATATATGTATATATATATACATACATGTGTTCAATGAGATCCCAGTTGAGGTGATTCAAGGAAGGGGGGGTTAAATCCTCGCGAATCCAAACTACCAATCCAATTAGAATGCGGGTAAGGCAAATAAGCTCAACCCCTAGAAGCCATAGACAAAAGAGGGCGCTGCTGGGAGGAAACACATGTTTTTCAAACTAGGGTTTTCTGTGACTTCTCCTTTAAACCATGCCGCAGAAGGGTCGAATCACGATTTTGGCACGGCCTCAAATGGCTAGGCATTTTCATGGGCAACCAACACAGTGGTGGACATGAATGTATGATGTCCAACAAAAGGGTCACCATATCCATGTGTCAAAGTAGGGATTTGCCAAAATGGCAAACCAAAGTAGATTCACCCTAAAGAACCAGAGATTTGAAATCCCACCCCCAATCCAAACCAAAAGGGTACCCTCCCACCAATTCACATGGAACCGGTCGACGTTTCGGGATCCTGGGTCCTTTGCTTGCCATCTTCCGTTTAAAGGGACCGGGCCTTTGTCAGGTTCCAACGGTGATTGGCAGGATCCCCAGCGAAAGATCCATCCAGTCCTCCCCTCCGCCGCCTCAATCTGGGCCTCCAAGCCCGCCTGGGGAAAATCTTTGCGTGGCATTCGCCCGAAGAAAAAAACAAAAGAAACACAAACATATTCCCCGCATATGATGCGTATGTCTATATATATATATACGGATATACCTGGAGTCTCCTTCAAACCCGCCTGCGGAGAAATGCGTGGCACGCCCGAAGAAAAAGCAAAAGAAACAAAGATATTCCCAACACATGGTGTGTATGTATGTATATATATATATGCTTGCATTGCTATATAATGCTGTTCGCCTATCTCTATTTTTTTCTGAACATGTAGGGACCATGACACACCGATACCCCTCCCCATCTGCAAGACCGATACGAGGGCCATCAAACCTTATGATGTAAAGCTAATTCAGAGAAGACTCAGGAATTAGGTCAGCAGAAATCAATCATTGGATTTGTTCAACCACTCGCCCGGCTTGACACGCCACTGAACTTGTGTACGGCCTTTGTCCACCCCCGGATTTGTTCAACAACACAATATGCGCGATCCTTCATGGCGATCATTTCCTGCACCGTCATCTCCTCCACTCCCACCATGGCGATCGCAGAATCGAGGGTGCCGAAGCAGCCCTCAGCGCTGGCCGTGTTCCAATCGCCTGACACAAGCTACACATCCTGGGCCGGTCCAAACTTCCGCGACGGGTTCTCTATCTAATTAGATCCTAGAGCATGTCATGCTGAGGGATCTGCTAAGAAGACTTGAGCCTTTTTAAGTCTCAAAGCCGGTGGATTCTCAATACAATTGTGTATGATACATATAGACCTACATATAGATGTCCATATATTTTTATAGTACATAATTCACAATGTGAACATGTCAATTGTTTTTGAACATGTTGGTAGACAATGTACGCACCAGTCTACAGTATGTAGCATCTTGCTCAATCTTGTGAATAAGCACGACTTGTGGGCTTGCTCTGGTCCTCCCTACCTGCAGCAATCTCAGGCCTTGATGGAGCTAATGTGATATCGAGATATCGAGATGAAGTTGCCGCTCTGCATTCTGTTTGAGCCACAAGCTTTCGACGGGGATGATCGGCCATGCCTCTCAATGACAAATCGGCTTCCGTTTCGCCTTGCAAAACACAAACGCGCAAATAATTCAGCTGCCCAATAACCCTGGCAGCAGGAACCTGTTTGAGGTAGACCGTTTCAGGTCAACATACTGTGGATGGTTGCGAAATCCACTTCGCACCACTTGGAAATCCTGGTTGAAACCATAACATTTGTTGGTATTTACCGTTGGGGAATCGAATCAAAAACCATGGTTTCTGAACGGTGGTGCCGAAATGAGGATTTCGCCACCATCCACAAAGCCCAAAGAGCTAGGCATCGTCTCTACGCCGGATCTCGGATGTCACAAGGCGAGGCAAAAGGAAGCGCCTGCATACATCTGCCCCACGGGCCTGAAGGATTTTAAGCTTGTTGTTTCTATGGGCATGACTCAATTCATGTTTTGAGGCACTCCATGACACCATTGTAGTTGCTGCGGCCCTTGCAGTACTTACTGCAACAATGTCTTCCATATGCCTCAAGTATTCAGATCAATATTATCTTTCCCAAATGCTGAAGCGCAAACACACTTGAAAGGAAGTCGCAGGCAAATGGTTCAGATGGCCTCAGAATCCCTGGACTGTGTTTGGAACACAACTTTCCCTTAACTAAACTGGAGCATGTTGTTTGAGGGTACCCTTTTGGGGGGTTGGCTTAAAGGAAACCAACAGAACAACCACCATTTTGTCGGGTCCCCCGCCCACCCTAGACCTGCCTGTGATTTTTTCGCCGAGAATGCCCATCAGGTCTGGGCCCCAGGCAAGCCGAGGTCCGATTCTCAGTGTGCATGAGGCCTGCTGCAAGTCGACGGCGATGTAGTTGGAGAGCTGCATATCTTCCACCTGGAACCACATACTTTTCAGTGCCAGTTGTTGAAGGCCAACAAATCCCGCTTGAGACATAGGAGAGGGCTCCAAATCACTCTCTCCAGAACAATCATGGCTAGCGGGTGACCTCAATGTGAAATATGACTTTGCACAATTCGGAGCAAGTTACCAACAACTCAGATCGGATGGATGTGTGTGGGTGCCTGTGTGTATTCGCGTGTCTGTGTCCGTCTGTGTGTGTCAGTGTGTGTGTGTGTGTCAGTGTGTGTGTCTGTGTGTGTCTGTGTGTGTCTGTGTCTGTGCGTGCGTCTGTGGAGGTCTGTGTCTCTGTGTGTCTGTGTGTCTCTGTGTGTTTGTGCGACTGTCTGGGTCTGTGTGTCTGTGTGTGCGTGTGTTTCTGTGTCTCTGTCTCTCTGTGTCTCTCCGTCTCTCTGTGTCTCTGTGCGTGTGCATGCGTGTGTGTGTGTGTGTGCTCTTCTTGTGCTTGTGTGTTTCTGTGTTTTGTGTGTTTGTAGTTTGTGTGCATTCTGCTTGTGCTTGTGGTTGTATTGGTGGTTGCCTTTGGGGTCGTGTCTTTTAAGGTACCCCTTGGGGTAGGCTGAAAGCAACCCCAGAGCAAGATCATCATTTCAGACCGTCCCCAACTTGTAATCCAGGTGAAGGACCAACACTATGCTCATCCCTTATAATGCTTTTCCCCAGCCTTCCAGTCGTCATCGTGACTCGATGCCGAGCTGAACGCGAACCTAAGGCAAAGATGATACGCAACCGGATGGACTTGTTGTCAGCCCCGACCCAATGTTGGAGTTCATGGTGGTTTGGAAGCTAAAGGCCCAATTAGCCATGGGGCTGAGTTTGCTACTCAACAAAACAAACAATATCCTAGAAAACGGCTTTCGAGTTGAAAAGCCCAGCACCAAAGCTCAACCTCTCAATACGCAGCTCCATTCTTTCTGCTCCTTTCACAGCAGGGAAATGCAGGGAACATCACCAGTCGCCTTGAGCTGAAGTCACTGCCTTGTTGCGACATTGTTCAAACGCAGGGGCAAACGGCACGAGACGTAGCGATAGATTCTGAGATTCGACATGTTCTCCCTTCTTTTTCAACAGCCCATGAAAGAGCAGCTTAGGGTGCGGAAAACATGGAATATCATGGAATCTTCAACATTCAGCTCCCACCACTGTCAATTCTTCACCTCAGCTCTGCCCCCCGGCCATAAATCATTTGTTTGGTTGCGGTCCAAATGTGGTAGCCGTTTCACAAGAGACGCCAGTTGGGGCCAAAGCCCCACGATGCTCGCACCCAAAGAGACCCCAATGCGCAAATGAATCATAATGAAACATGGCTTTGAGACACTGCTTCCGAGGTTGGGAAATCCTTAGACCCCACGTGGAATTTCTCTATATTTGCTTCCTCTTTCCACGATTCAAACCGTCCAGCAAATTTGAAAGAGTATGCCTCCCAATCGACAAACTTGCCTTGTGGAATCCGTGGAACCCCAATGTTAGAGGCTTTACCGAAGATCGACCTGGAAGCTAACTCCCTGCCACTCAAGGAAGGTCTTTGGGTTTCCGTAGCAAACATGGGCCTACCACATAAGATTACCCATCCCACTCAAAGCCTTGCATTGTTCCGGAACACTGGCGCCCTCACAAAACTGGAGGGGTTCTTGTAACTCCTTCCGTGGGAACCCTCCCAACCACAAAAGTACCACCACAAACAGTTTTGAACCAAAGGGCCCAAAACACACACTTGGGGGAGCTCCAAGCCACATATGCAGAACCAAACATGCACAACCCCACATCCCCCC
Source organism: Effrenium voratum (assembly GCA_963377175.1). Lineage (NCBI taxonomy): Eukaryota > Dinophyceae > Suessiales > Symbiodiniaceae > Effrenium > Effrenium voratum. Next base: position 713,506 of record CAUJNA010000935.1, on the reverse strand, counting down.
TGGCCATCCGTGCGCATCTTGGGTCAAAGGCGCTCGGGCCAGCAGGAAACAACCCAGCTGCATTTCGCGGAGCAGGTGCGACCGGGGATCCTTCAGATCCATCGCAATTTGCCACAAGCACCGCACCACGGCCAGTCGCAAGACTGACAAGGAACATCATGCTCACATGGCCGGCGGTTCACAAATCCTCTGGATGCCCCAGTCTTTGTGACCATGTTCACATGGCCCAAACTTTCTGGTGCTCTGCAGGGCATGAGGGAATGAACCCGAGCCAGTGGTTTTTGGGGTCGGTCCTTCTGGGCCCGGTGTCCAGTCACGCGGTGCACAAAGCCGCCCAATGCGAGGTCCTCCTCCTGGGCGTTGGGGTGTTTGGGGAAGGATCCCTCAAGGAAGGACGTGTTTGGCCGGGGGTGGGGTGGTTGGGTGTGGGCGAGGGGGTGTGGGGGATTTGAGGGGTGTTGGGGGTGTGGGGGGTGGCGGGGGGGGGGGGGGGCTGGAAGGTTGGGCGAACCTCTTGTTTCAACATGCGAAAGCCAAAGTTCAACCTCTTTTGGTTTCTAAATTGCTGGGGAGCCAGGGTCTTGCTTGAACACATTTCCCAACCCGGGTGTGGTCTGGCTGGGGAGAGAGTTGACGGGCCAAGTTGCGGGACATGTCACACGCCAAACAATGATTTGAGTGTCGCTCATAGCGAACAGTGTTGAGCGTGTTGCCACTTTTTCATCATTGATACGCTATCGCAATCACCCAAAGAACCTTCATGGCGCTTGAGTGTGTTCTGGCTAGGCAGATTTACCGACAAGGGGGAACGCGGTCGCTTGTAATTCCAGACGGATGCTTGTCGCAGCTATGCACTCCTAGAACACACAAGAAGGAAGTCTGACGACAAAATGTTTGATACCCTCAGGTGCCTAGGGTGGACACGTCTGCCATTTGGTCTGGATAGCAATGCAACCATCACTCCAAGTACAGTAGCCCTGATTGTTCGCATCCAATGGGAAAATTGGAGGCTAAATGGACGCTGCATTTTACAAGATACCCTAGCAAGCCAAGCATTCATGCTGTGCATCAACTGCAACAGATCACGTTCAGCCATGAAGACTTCAGGCCAACAACGAACATGGAATTCGACGTACCGAAGTGAAGGTATCCGAAGCGTCAACTGACATGCAACATCCACCTAGCCTTCAAGCCGCAGGCCGATATACATCCCCTTTGGGGAAAAACATTCCCAGGGACTTGCCTGGATGTTGAAGGATATCCATTTGACATGGGCAAACATGGGTAGCTTCCTTCTAGTTTCCCCTTTAAAGCCACCCCAGACAAGCTACCATCGACCTTGTGACCAAATCAACATGGAAACCCAAAAAGAAACACATGAGGGCCATGCTGGAAACCACACAAGCCAGCCCATCACGGGTCTCGCAGCCAGGTCTGCTCAAGACGGCTCCCCGTGGAGGGTACCACTGGGGTCCTTCCCCGGCCGTCATTGAGCCGAGGCGCCCAGTTGGTCAGCGCTTCCCCGTAGAGCTGTGTCCAGGCGGCTTCGCACACCTGGCGAAACCCCAGCCCCAAGTCCTAGGGAGCAAACCAATGACTATTATTCCCCCATGTCATAACTAACTTTGGTTTTTAAGTACCACACAAGATACGCAAGAAAATGATTTGGAGTTAGAGCAGGAGCCATTGCAGCCCAGTGACTATTGACAGCCCAGGACCATTGAGTGTGCCCATGGCTTCCTTGCGGCTCTAAACCAGTGGACCTCTAAGCTTTACCAGGGAAATTGGTCATCCCTTTTGTCTTGGTACTGCTGTTGTCGTATAGGGATCACCAGAGTTCGGGAGACCTGCGAAAACCACCCAAGAGGCTCACCACTAAGCAGGCCTGCTCCGTTTGCCGAACCCTTTGTTCGGGCCATGCCATACCTTGGAGAAACCGATGCACTTGCAGAAAGCTGCTGCCAGGGTAGTCTAAACTGGGCCAGCCTGGCTATACGTCCACTAGCGGAATTGGGTAGCTACCGGGATTGTCTGTCGGACGTGTTGACCCATCAGGGTGATGTGGCCATTGGTGGCAACTCAACCCGACTTGGCCAACCACTACAACTTCAGATCAACCTCGTTCCAAGCATTCCGAATATGTCCCCTAAAAGGGGTCGTGCTCGACCTCACCTCTTGAACAGGCCGAAAGATATACCTATACATACCTGTGTATATATATATATGTATGGTCAGCATGTATATATATATATATGTATGTACGATATGACAATGTATGTATATATATATATACACATGCACATGTATTGGCGAGTTCTTGCTAAATCGCAAGCTGACAACCATGGAACCCTATATGAAATAAACCTGCATGGGTAACTTCGAGAACACCTGCAAAATGATGCCGCTGATGCATAATTATGTAAGTATATACATAATACTTATGATTATACTACGTGTTTCAAACAAACTGCCTATATAATCACATATATACCTTACACACATACATAGGCTGATGTATATCAAATCACACACACAACCCACATCTGCTATACACCGTACATACTTGCATGTACAAACATGTGTATATATGCATATATGCATAGGTAGATGCATATGTATATACCCTCACTCCCACATTGCCACGGCACCTGACAGGGACCCGGTCCCTACCAGAGGGAAATGATCTTCCCAGGTGCCCTCCCATAGGTGCTACTGTGGATGGTTGCAAAATCCATTTCGCACCACCGTTCAGAAGCCCTGGAATGATTCGATTCCCCTACGTAAATACCAACAAACAGTGGTTTCCCGTGGTTTCAAACTGGTGCGAAGTGGATTTCGTCCATCCACAGTATACCTTCCCTCCAGCAATCATGGAAGTGGACAGGGTTCCCCAAAAAGGAAAATCGTCTTGCAAAACCCTTCTGGCTTCCATTGTTGGAGGGCATACACACAGTGTGAACCAGACGCAAGATGTTTTTCGCCCTGGGTTCCATGTTGGGTACCCATTTCTGACCCACTGCCATGAAGGTAGATGATGGTAGATGCATGTATGTATGTGAAAATCTTTGACCCACAGCCATATAGGTGGATGCATATATATATATATACATATATATATATAATTATATATACAAATCTTCGCCCGGCTCCGTCCCGTTCCTCCAGCAGATCCTTGGGCTGTGCGGACTTCGCCGCCAGCTGCTGCGCCGCCGCGGCCTGGTCGAAGGCCTCCTAGGAGTAACCCGGCGGCTTCCCGTCGAAACCAGCGGCTTCCCGTCGCTGGTCGGGATTTCCCGGTTCAAAACCTGTTGAAACCCACCAAAAACCAGGGGCCCGCACACAAAGAACTAAAATCCAGGTCAGGGAAAGATGATGTTGAACCAGTTTTGAGCCTGGATAAATAAACCCCTGTTTATTAAGGAGGGGAACACCCCCATGTTAATAAACACGGGTTTATTAATCCGGGGTCAACATCACCCGGTGAAACCCACAAAAAACAAGGGGCCCCCACAAAAAAACATATTTTTTAGGTCATGGAAAGATGATCCTCTTTCTTGTTGAGACTGGTCTGGAAAGGTCGTGAAGCCAGGTGTTAAGGCATTTTGGGCTGGCGACATCACCAGGTATCCTGTTTGCATCAAGAAGCATGGGGAATCACCCCCTACGTTGAATGGTGTTCCTTCCTGCTAGCAACAAATGTGTCGTCGTTGTTCCAGGCTACATTTTGGGAATGTAAAGAGAGACCGTCCATTTGTGGGAGTGCAGGCTGAGTGCAACCCGCGGACGCTGGGAAACACCAGTTTGTTTGCGAGTTCGTAATCCACCAAGGCTCGATGGGAAGCAGTCACTAAAGGGGCCCGGCATGGCCATGTAATGACGCATGAGTTCTTACAATCAGGAAACTCTTACTTAGTGAGGTGGATGTTGGATTTCAACCTCGGTTCTTGGGGATAAATTGAAACCATGAATTCAAAAACAACAATGCAACCCGCCAACTAGGGGGAGCTTGAATACCATCCCCGGGTTTCCGCTTGCTTTTGAACACCACATCCAAAGACATATGGGGAAACCAAACAAACATGAACGACCTCGGCTTTTGGTTTCAGGCTAGAACAACCAAGCACACGTTGACAGCATATGGAAACCCCGCCAACGCAAACCAACAAGCATTATTAGCAACAACACACGCCCCCTGGCAGTTTCCGCTCTTTGTCACAATATCACCTTTCGGCTCATTTCCGGTAGAACAAAACAAACACAACATACGGTAAGCAAAGCTGTCCCCTGTTGGCTTGCCTTGAAACCATACTCAAACCATATGGCAAGCAAACCCATCCCTTTGGGCTTTTTTTGGGAAACCAGAAGCTTTCGGGTTTCCTCATTGCTGATTTATCTATCCGCCGGTCCTGATACGGATGCTCGAAGTAAAGCTCCACGTCATCGTCCAAAGAACCTAGCACTCGTGAACTGGTCAGCATGATGCATTCGCCAGTCGGCGGTGGATGCAACATGTAAGCCCCTCAATGGCCCCTCAAACGTCTGTCCGTTGCTGGCTGTTCCAAAAGGAAACCAAAAGAATACTTCTGTGAAGCGACAAACCTTTGAGAGAGCCACATTGAGTGTGACACATGTTATCATCCCTTGATTTGGAAGAACATGTTCAGCGGAAGACTGGTTTTCCAGGAGACAAACAGGGCGGTCGCCCAACATGAAGCAATCCCGCTTTAAAACGGAACCCATCGTATGATAAATGATTGGTTTGCATTGCCCAAAAATAAGACTTAGTCAGGCCACCTTAACTTTGGGGGCAGCATGTACATAGAGATGATTGTCCACCACCGATTTAAAAGTGGATGTTCCACACAGAACCGGACCTAAAACCTGGCCCATCTAAATTGGTCTAAAGCAAATACTCTCCGATTCTGTTTGGTACGTTCTTGAGTCCAGCCTGCAACGCAGCTTTGGAGGAGGCCCCCGGAAAAACGGGGGCTTAGTGCCCTGTACTCGAGCTGCACCCCCCCGCGCCCCGCCTGTGAGGGTGTTCGCCACTTGCGCAAAGGCCAGCGCGGGCGGGGGGTCCGGACATCGGCTGTGGCCTCAGGAAGCCCACTCGCCGCTAGGGTCCCGAGTCGTCGAGAAAGAATGGCGCGCTCTGAAGGAAAACCTTTAAAGGGAAACCAGAGGAAACCGAGACCAAACTTCCTTGGTTTGGTGAGGGTCTCTGAAGGGAAAGCACACGAAACCAAACCCAAACTTCTACCTTGGTGAGCGCTTTAAGCTTTGGAGCAACCCTGCAAAATGAGTACCCAGCAAAATGTCCGAAACACATAGGAGCCAGTCCAACACCGATACCCTGAGAATATCGTAGCTTGCTCATGTAACCTTTCCAGGAATAAAGAGATGAACCTCAGGTTGGTGAATATCCGAAATTCAAGAGATTCCGCTGCCATCTTCGAAAGGTCAGGTCTATATATATATATATATATGTGATTCGGGCACGAGCCTGCCATGGCTAATCACAACATATATATATATATATATATACACACCATGCTTACATAGGAGCCAAAATCACCGCCTTCACCAGTAGCCAGCCACTTTTGGGCCTACGGATTCCCATTCGATGATACTCCGGACCCATGAATCTGAAGCTATGGCACCGAACTGAATGGACCCGATTTGCCCCCAATCAGTCCGCCAAACCTCTCTATATCCTCCACCCAGATCGGTCCGATGTTTGGTCCAATCACAATCCTGAGAGGTTGCCAAGAATGCGAAAAGCTGATGACTACGTCATGAATTTGAGGACAAGCAACTATGATGATACTACTACTAACTACTACTACTACTACTACTACTACTACTACTACTACTACTACTACTACTACTACTACTACTACTACTACTACTACTACTACTACTACTACTACTACTACTACTGCCAACAATAAAACATCATAATAAAATGATAACTGATAGTAACAATAACAATGATAACAATAATAAACACGACGATCGAGGACGTTGTCCGGAGTGTGACTGCTGATGCTGGTTGCATAAGTCAACCCTTTGCCCAAGCAACCTTGCGCACATAACCTGGATTGAGTTCCCAGCAAGGAATCGTCATGATGAGTGGGGCTGCAACGTCTGGTTGGTGGCTAACCAGGAGCAAAATCTCACTTTCCCGTCACACCTCTCTCCGGTAACAACTCCAGTCCTATGCTACAAACCCATGGGAATACACATCCGATGAACCAATGAAGAAAGCCATTCTCACTTACTCTAAGCGTGTCAACATAGAAGGTGAGTCTTTTACCCAGTTGCCTTTTCAAGGGACCCTGATGAAACAACTGATTCCTTTTTGGCGTTGACGTCATGTTTTGCAGGGAAGGACACTTCAAAAAAACAGGGAGCAAAGGGTTGGAAGACACCAACAAGATCGGAACAACGGGTTGGACTCCACTGAACAGCTGGGTGACTAGGGCAAGCCCCAAACATGTTGACACGGGCGGGTTCCCTGTGGTTTTCTCCCACAACCCCAAAAAAGGGCAAATCCAAAACACAAACACCCATTTGATATCTCCTCCCACCAATTGGCATGGAGCCTGACAGGAGATCCCAAAGGAAAAATGGTCTTCCAAGGACCCCATGAACGAGACGATGACCGAGGGGCTATCCAAGGTGCGGCCTTCCACCGACAAAGGATCCACCGGGTACATGCCTCAGACATCAGTTGCTGGTATTGTGCTTCCAGTTGTCATAAGCGATGAGCCATCATAGAAAACCAGAAAAGAAACGCTGAGCCAAGCCCAAAAGGTGAGAAGTTCTGGATATCTTTGGAATATATGTGACATCGAAAGGCAATGCTTTTTGAAGGGTGTTTCTCTTGGATTCCTACTACGCAGCTATATAGTATTATATTGGTCAAGTGCTGGGGGGAATAAAGGGCAAGACATAAAGTAATGTTCCCGGAATGTCTGTGCAACTTGACAAACGGTAAGAACTCCCCGCCCGCAAACAAAAAAAAAGGCAACAACTGCGTCGTGGACTGCCAAATACGGCAGGATAAAACAAACAACAGCACAAAGTAGCGATGTGTTTTAAGCTAAGACGTGCAAGAGAAGTTGCTTCGGTGTCCCTGTTAAACATCCGTTTGACTCAGCTAGCCCTGGCAATTAGCAACAACCACATACATATGTGTGAGGGTAACCCAATACAGATTGTGTCATCTTGGTTTCGCTTTGGAGCCCCGCAACCCTTAGGAGCCCAGCCCACAAACCTACCCAACCCATAGGGCCAGAGGCCCACCAAAACGGTTTTCCCAGTAAAGTTGTCCTCCGCTATGACTGAAACCTGGCCAGTGTTGGCTCAACTCTGTCCACCGGAACAACTCATAACATCAGATGATGTGTCTGGTTTTGTCTACTTCAAGTTATAAAAGTGGGGAGGAGTCTGTCCGCCTTTCCCCCCTTCAGCTACCCAGGCGGTTTGCAGTCCGGAGGATAGAGGTGATTTCCCGTGCCACAAGAACCGGGGGTTCAAGCCAAACCAATCCAAACCAATCCAGGGTCACCGGATTGTATGGACTCATATATGCACCCATTGCCTTGTGTCGCTTTGGTAACTGGCTCCCCCACAATTGCCAGAATTTCGCCATGCGGTTCATTGACGAATAAACTCAGGGCTACGCGGCACAACCCTTCGCTTGATTTTTGCAAGAGTGGCGAGCTTCGTTTTTCAGCTTGAAATCCAAGAGTTCCCCCAATCGACCTGATACCCTAGAGCACCCGTCGCAGGCTCGATGTGCCGGATGTCATTCTTCAGCGGGGCATCGATGGAAACCTCCCTCGGTCTTTGGGGATTCCCCCCCCTTTCAAGACACACTTGTAATTCTTCAAAAAGCCCAAACAACCTACCAAAAAGCGACCTAAACCACCAACGTTAAAACCACGCCAATGTCTACCAAGACACCAGGAGTCTCCTTCTGACCCTGAAAAAATTGGGTCATTGCCCAAAATACTGGGGTCATTGACCAATTTTTGAAGGGTCAGAAGGAGACTCCAGGCACGCATTTCGAGCAAAACAAATTTGGGTGTGGCTCAAATTTAACCCGGAGGGGCAAACCGCAAACCGGTTTTGGTCCATGTGCCACTTACCAGGGCAAACAAAATGCTGGTCCCGGCTTTCTGAGCCAGAGCCAACCGGTTTTGGTCCATGTTCCACTTACCAAGGGCAAAACACATTTTGGAGTTCCGGCTTCTTGAGCCGGAGCCACTTCTCCCAAACCAAACCGCTCGGTTCACGGCCTCCGCATCCCCGACGGCGCCTTCCGGAAGCTCCACGTGCATCATCTCCTCCGCCAGCCACCGGAGCTGCGGCTGGCGCTCCACGTGCAAGAACCCAACGAAGGCCTTCCGGAAACCGGGACGGGGGCGCCTTTCAGGTTGATCAACATATTGATATTATATATATATATACTGTATATAATAATATATAGATAATATATATATATATGTACATGTATCAATATGTCCTTCGGCTTTTGACATGTTTTGACCATACATCTTTGACTGACTTGTCTGTTCCATCTCCTCGGTTCGTTTGTATTCTGCAAGTAAACAAAAGTGGATGCACCTTCTTTGGTTTCCCTCCAAGCTAATTTCTACACAAAAGGTGAAGACAATCTTCGGGATTTCTACGCGCAAATTCTCTACCCAAGTTGGCGCTTCGCGTTCACCTGCCACGTTCGTCACCCACACAGGTTGCTAAATAGCCAATCAGTGTCAATTCAGCCAAAGGGACACTAAAAGGGGATGATAATTTGAATCAGACTCGCCCCAAAAACATGCAGGTTGTGTTCTTCTCCAGTCCCCCTGCTTATTGTTCTTTGTTCAGACCAATCAAATAAGTCTTACCTTGTCTCTCGGAGCAACCCATCCTCAGGTTGGAAGTTCCATACCTCCAAAACTTGAAACTGGCGCCCCCGACTTTAGCGGAGGACCCACACATGTTTGCTGAACTCAAGTTTCGGGGGCCCGGGGTGTGGGGAGCTTGAGGCCGTGACTGGTAAAGCAAACACTTCGGGAACCAGTGCACAGGTTCGGATCTCTGAGGCCAATCTCAAAGAAAAGTCATGGCTTGAAGATCCTGCGCACGACGCTTGTTGAAAACTGCTGACCAGGGCCGAACGAAACCGGAACGGGCCTGCGGGGTAGTCTACAGTCCAAACTCGGGAGCAAGATTGTTAGTAGCGATGTAGCCCCTCATGTTACTCACAAGGTGAGTGTTTACCACAGCGACCTCGTGCTCACTGCCGATCCTTCACAATGTTCTGTCATTCGAGTTGCGGAACCTGACTAGAGGTCACGCTCCTCCTTCACACATTGGCGAATTGAGGAACTGAAGGATCAACTCCCAAACCAGCAAGCCCTAGGTGAGATGTGGCAAACCTCCGCCCCTGTGTCCTTCGCATCTGTTCTGCTTCGGTTTCAACCCTAAGGGTTCCTTGGTGCCAAATCCATGGATCGGACTGAAAAACTTGTTGACAATTCCCCTTGAACCAAAACCAAAACTACTCCCCGGCAGACAAGTTCTCAAACCCATCTCTTTTAGATCAATCTCCTTTTGGACCCGTGTGAACTTCCAAACGCCTCGGGTTTCTCTCTCCACCCCCCCGCCCCGCTTTTTGCGCGCGCGCGCACCGCCAGCGCGGGCCTCGATGCCAAAGTGGGTGGATGAGGTGGGCACCCGGGAGGAACTTAACGCCCAGGTCCCGGACGACGAGTCTGGAGAACGTGAAACGATACGGGCACCGGGCCTCGTCTCTCTGTACCTGTACTCGGTTGCTTTCTGCTCCTCTGCTAAGAGTTAAACTTTTAAAGTTTTAATTTTAATGGACAGAAAAATATGAGTTGGCAAAAGTCCTAGCATCCAAGCAAAATGCACCAAAGTGTAGGTTGGGTATGGGCACCTCAGGGTGCAAACTAACCTCATGTTGACGCTTGTGTTTGATGGTTATCAGGGTACCTGTAGCTTGGAAAGGGACATTACCTTCTGTTGCAGAACTCCTGGTAGCTTTGTAAGCTCCCTCTGGGAAGGCAAACATTTAGACACCCCCAGCTCCTTGGCTCCCTTGCAACCGTCAGGTAGTCAACCGACTGCGGCGACAGTAATCAAATGTAATCAGCACCTGTAGGCTGGTTCAGAGTCACAGGACGAAACTAACACATGGGGGCACCTTGTAGCGCTTGGTAAGGGACATCAGGAAAATGCAATTTTTGAAGTCCCAATCCCGAATTCGACTCACTCCAAATAAAATTGTCATTTTCCCCCATCCAAATGGGGTAGTGTCCCTTTAGACCAACCCCTAAAAACGAGGTACCGCCACCAACGTAGGAGAACCCTCTAAAAATGGTTTGCTGCTAAGGGCCACCCTCCACGCTTGCCTGGACCCAAAACCATCGACTCAGCCCTGAAACCCATGTTTGAGCTCTCAAAGATCAGGAGCCTTTGGAAACAAGGGAAGCATAAAAACTGGTGTCCTTACTTTGACTCGCTGTTTCCATCAGCCCCAACAAAGGGTGCCCTCAAGACACGTGGCAAGCAAGCAGTCAACCGCTTTTTTGCATGCAAGCTCGGAAGTCCCTTCACTCCATTGAATTCCCTTCACTCCATTGAATACACCAAATAAATGCGCCTTCGATCAGGTTGATCTTTAGGTATCAAGAGGTACATTCCGCCCATACTATTCATCCTGGACATTTGTTGACTATTGGCGTAGAGGAAATCGGATTCAGCCCCAGCGTGTTCCTTCCTGGGGCGGGCGGTTGCTAGCAAAAAACTGGGCAGATCATTAATTCCTGCAACTCAGTCACGCAAATTCATCCAACAAAGACGACCGGGTTGTGGTTGGCATTGATGAGCAGGAAGGTTCCATCACCCTTCTAAAACTTGTTCATGCTTGTGGTGTCCATGAAACTCAGGGCGGTCGTGGCGGTCTGGACTGTCTGTTGCCGTCAATGAGTATATTCAAGGACATTCTCAAGGGCAGGTCTAGCAGCGCACCTGCTATCAAATAATGAAATGTCGTGGCAAGAACCAAGCCGGCAGAATGGGATGCGTCTTCACCAGTGAGCAAAAGACTCAGCTGAACATGAAAGATTCGAACCGCCTCGAGGAGGCTGCTTAAGCGACACCTGTTGGGCAATTTTAGCACACGTTGTTCTTTCTGTGGGCTGACATAAGAATTCCCCTGATGCTGCATCTCAGCTGTTTGAGCAGCACAACCTGTCTCACCATCTGACAAGGGGAATGTGATGCAAACTTGCAACGGCCAGTTCCAAGTCATGAGTGCTAAGTGGGTCGGGGAAAAACAATATTGTGCAAAGTGGTTGTTCCTATTCCAGAATCCTGCCACTGTTCCGAGGCTTGCAATAATGGCAAGTTCCCCCCAAAACAAAAGGAATTCTGCGCAAGCAACACTACAATAGAATTGGCATCGCTGAACCCAGACCGTAACAAACACCGGCCCAGACCCCCCCCTTTCCTACTAAAAAGGCCCCACATGACTGTGTGATTCGGGCACGAGCCTGTGCCCAGGCAATGGGTAAGTTGGGGTAAACAAGCCACAAAAGAAAGGTTCCCCAAAAGCAAACCAATCCCCGGTCCCAAAGATCAGGGTTTCCCACACACCAGAGAACAACAACCAAAAGGGAAAAACCAAAACAAGTAAACAAGTACCCGCAACCTTGATCGACGATGAACCGCACGGGCGGACCCCACCAATCTGCCCCGGGCCGATGTCTCTTTCTCCACCGACACGAAGGTGATCGACGCGGGGACCCGGCGACGCTCATCCGAGGCGCGACGGACCCGCAAACTTGAGCCAAAGTGGCACCGGATAGTTGCTATCGCAACATGCCGGTAGTCACCTGAAATGCATGGCTAATCACACCCCCCTCACGAGGAGTCCGTCATATGACGGGCGGAGCGTGCCATTTACTGATAGGATTTAACTGCTCGCATGTGTCCGCAAACAGCTGGACACTACCGCCGTCAGCGGTGGAGCAAACCCACAAAGGCAGTTGCGCGACATCCCGGGCATTAAATTCCCGCCACCACCCCGAATTAATCGGGGTAACGCTGTCCAACACACCTTGTGAAAGAGTCCACATGACGGCACTAGGCCACAACTGTTTGCATCAACAATGCAAGAAGTTTAAATCTTATCAGAAGCCATGAAACAAAGGATAACGTATGTCCAGAAGTACCCTCGCCTATCGGCGAGAGGTACTCCTGACCATGCGTACCTGAAAAATGTTTGAATTCCGCAAACCCGGGAGTAACCCCCCATCAGTTTGCTTTCCCTCTCACTCACACTGCTTCCTGATGAACACGACCAGCAGCCCAGCAGCGGTATGGGAGAGACATGATCTCCGCGCCTCAGCGGTTCGGGAGGAACATCACCACCTCCGCACCGCGCCGACCATTGGAGAATGGACGCAAGCCTATCGGCCGCAATCCTCGTGACTCAGCCTATCGGCTATCGTCACGTCTCCTCCGGTCACGTCCGCCCCGCGCACGGTCCCTATCACGATCCCTTTCGGATCTCCTGCGATCATCTCGCCTTCGTTCTCGCTCCCGATCGAGTGAATCATCATCACGACGATCACGAGCATCGTCCCTCCTCCGGTCGCGATCATCCTCGCGCCGCGGACGGTATCTGCGCCTTCTCGACTCTCTGGAATCCCTGGTGTCCACAGTCCTAACGGACCTCCGAGACGGAGTGCGGGAGACGTCCGAGTCTCTGCGTCTCCTCCCAGAACGAGAGTTCGTGACGATCTGATTGAGAGCCTCCAGTGCTGACGCGTCCTCACCATTTCTGATGAAATCCCTGACTTGCTTGTTCAGCACTCTGTTGGTGGAGACTGACAAGAGAGCGTCCACCACCGAACTCTCAGGCAGCACCAGGAAGTGACCCTCCACCGGGCTCGCCGCAGCTCGCCCAGCCGACTGCAACCTGATCTCACCGCCTTCAGGCTTCTTTGCCATTGCCTTGGAGGCCGTCAGAGGCGCTACCGCGTCCTTTGCCGAAGACCTACCAAGCGCAGAGTGAAGATCATCCCCACTAGCCTCTCTTGCTGCCGCACCTGGTCTGCTGTCAACGTCATCAGGCCTCGTCGATGCTTCTCGCTTCGTCGACTCCTTCACAGTCTCGTCAGGATCCCAACGGGACTTCCTTTCTCTCTTCTGCCCTTCAGCCGACCCCCGGCTACCGCCAGGAGCGTCACCTCCGCCTATCTTCTCCTTCTTGACCTCAACCTTCGGTTCGGCCTGCTTTGTCTCCTTAGCTTCAGCCTTCGGAGTTCTTCGCCTCAGATACTGAAACGGCCTTCCCTTTTGGCTCGGCCTTTGGAACCGGGGTCATTTTAGCCTTTGCACTCGGCCGGGCTCCTTGAACCGCCATCTCGACCCAAGTCTTCTTCGGTTGAGCCACAGTTGCATCAACCTCCATCGGAGCCGGCCCAGCATCAGCCTTTGCTTTTGCCTGTGAGATAGATGGACTATCGCCCTTACCAGACCCTTTTCCTGGCACTTCACCTGACTTTGGTGGTGGGCCGGAAGGACTACCGCCCTTACCGCCCTTTTCCCCCTTCTTCCCTTTCCCTTTTCCGCCCTTGACGATCGGCTCCTGCTTAGGACCAGGACCCTGCGCAGCATGATGCACCGATTGAAGCCCTTCAATGTTCACGTCCAATGGCTCCGGTTGACGACCATCAAGAACCGTCCTCACCCTTTCGTCACTAACGTAGACGAATGGGTCACGGAAGGGGGCGGCACCTCTCGAAGTCACTTTCGCCCACGTTGGGGATGAAGTTCGGGTAGAAGACCGGGAGCGCACACCCAGGGCACAAATGCATCCCATTTGGCGTCATCTCCGCGCACCTCAAACAGAACGTGGTGGTCACATTCAACCTGACCTCTTCACGCGATCGCCTGTGCTCTCCCCTAACGGGGGTAAGGTCACCATAGTCCCATGCCCGATGATACACTATCGTGTAATCATCGTACATGTACGCTGCCTTCCAAGCGCCCATGTGGATCTCGTTCCGAACGGCAAGGGTCTTTCTCCTCGTCAGAAACACGGGTCCAACCAATGACCAGTGCACCCGAAGGTCCACGATTACCACCACGTACCTTCCCGAGTAGTTCCGCAGCCTGTCCCTGACGTACCACGATGGCGATACCTCGGCATTCGGCGCCATGGTTTCCACAAGTGGGATCAGGCCTTCATCCTGCCTTCCATCCCCAATGGTCTCGTACACATCGGGCCTCGTGATCAATATCTCGATCATGGCCTTTCCGTTTCGCCTCACCTTCTGGAGCTGAACCGCCTTCCTAAAGTCCGAGAACTTCATGACGACGTACCCCACCATAGGGAGTTCATTCCAGTGCATCTCGTACATTAAAGATCCGCCAGGTGCATCTTCTTGGGTGTACCTTTGCCTAACGGCACTGTAGCTCATGTCACGTCCGATCCGCGTGTACCTAATGGCCACTAACCTAGTGCTCTCCTTGAGGAGGACACCATTCCCATCGTACATGACCATGAGCATCGCCTCAACTTGCCCTATCGGGAAAGCTTTGATCGTCGGAATGAAGAACTTCCACGACATCTCGGCGTTCTCCATGCCCGTGATCTCCCTCAGGAACCAGATGGCCTGGTCACTATTCACCCAGTTTCCAACCTCACGTCCAGTTTCCTTCAGCACACGTTCCTCGAATAACTCCGAGACTCTCTTCGAGTTGATGACCAGACCTTCAAAATCGCACGAGAGCAGTCTCATCAACTCCTTAGCCGCCTCCCGCCCTGCAACGGTGCCCGCGGTTTCCTCGTAGTTCGGGACGTACTCGCCCAACCTTGTCTTCGAGGGAATCACAATCTGGCATGTAGCGGCCTCATCAGGGATAACCCCAGTACCCCTTAGATCTGGATTGATTTCCCGCCTATCGGCAAGATAATCCTTCCTTCCGTCCAGGACCACAAGATTGTAGGTCATCTTGCTTGCCGCCTCACTCGGTCGGAACCTCCTGCTTTCATCCACCTGATCAGGAGCAAAGGGTCCACTGGGGGCAGCTGCACTTACCATTGGCGCTCCTCGTCCAGAGCATAGGTGCTTCTTGTGAAAGTTCACCATCTCATTCAACTGCGACAGGGCATAAGCTCGATCCTCCAATGACGCACTCTTCATCCCAGCCTCAGTCAGAGGAGCCTCAGGCTTGTCATAACTCGCCTTTCCGCCCCATCTCGCCGCGACCAGCTCAGCAGACTTTGCAGGATCAATCAGATTGCCCGACCATTCAGGCATGTCGCTCAACCTCCTAGTCAACGCGTCTATCGACGCAGCCAAGTCTTCATCCGTCACGGTGTGAGGGTCGACCTTCTCCCTGTCTTCCTGACCCACGTCAGGGAGCCTAAAGTCCCCGCGGATGGCCTCCATCGCGGCCTTCTCGGCTTCCTCAGCCTCCTTTTGCGTGGCCACTGCTCTAGGAATCAGGAGCGCTGCCTCAGCTGGCAACGATTTCTCCATGTCAATCGGAGTGTTCTTGGGAAGGATCCTTCGATCATCTCCCTCCCCGCTGTACACATAGTCTGGAGCAGTCTTTCGGTACTCCTCGAAGGTAGCCCCTTTGAAGTTGGTGATCTCGCTCGGGTCTGTCTTCCCAGCCTCAGTATCCCGAGGCGTGGGCTTCTCCGTCCCGGCGGAATCCTTCTTGGAGCCTTCCTGATCCACATCCATGTCGTCTTTCTTCTTCTCCGTCACGGAAAGTTTCCCAATGTCAGGAAGCGTCACATCATCACCCGGCGCCCCTATCGGGGGCCGGCTCGGTCCTCTGTTGCCCCGAAGAGCTCGCCCCAGGGTCCACATCACCCTCGTCATCCACATGCGGTCGCTTTCCCCACACGATCTTCGTCTTCGGCTTCAGCGGGACAGCGACACCCCCAGCCATATGGTGTTCAGGCCAAGTGGCCCCTTCTGAGTCATCTTCGAACCATGATTTCCCGAACGGGAGCCCATCCCTACCGAGGATCTCCTTCCTATCGGAAGCAGACCCTGAATGTGACAATGCCGACACATGAGACAGCATGATCTCAGCCGCTGATTGCGCCAGTGTGTCGGGCATCTGCTCCCTCGTCGGGATAGTCCGCAGCTCCGGGGCGAGGTGACTGGCTATCATGCTGAAAGGCGCAGTTCCCAACCGCTTGCCTAGTACCGCCTCGTTCAGCGCGTTGAAGTATTTCTGCAACTTCTCCAGCATTGCTGTCGCCGCCATCAGCTGGGGGTGGAACATAGGCATACGCCATGCGCGCCCAAGGGCGCAATCCACGTGCGATGCGATCGTGGTGATCGTCCCTACCAGCAGATGTGATGATGCAATCTCCGGCACCCACGTCGGATCGTCCAAAGGAATGCACTGACCCGTCTGCGCGTTTAGCAAGGTTGCCCTTACTCCTGGCGCTCGGAGACAGTCATACGCCCTGCGATTTGGGTCGCTAACGACTCCACGAACCATGTAGTCATCCCGATCGGGCATATCTGCCCAGTCCCCCGGAGGTGCTCGTCCGTGATGGTACTTCGCCTGAATGTCCTGCCTCATCCCTAACGGGATGTGGGCAGCCTCAGACGCCACCTTCTTCATGTTCCATTGTTGATCACCCCATGGCGTAGACTTCCGATCTCGAGGGTTGATGTACTCCTGATCGATCCTCCCAGCTGCTCGGGAAGCATCCAACGCTCCGTACATGTAATCGTTATGCACGGCTCGATCCAACACCGCACTCCACTCGCTATCGCGATTAGGGAACACAATGTGGCTAGTCTCGTTCGCCTTCCTCCACTCCTCTGCGGTAACCCGCTCTTGAGTGATTGCCTTGTTCCGGATCACGGCATAGATGAAGGGCTCACCAGCCTCCCTACCCTGGGCATCGGCTATTGATTTAAATCAATAGGTTTCTTGTTCTATTGATATGCCCTTTTTTTCAATAAGAAACATGTGGTTCTAGGCGACCAAAATCAAAAGCAAGATTGCGAAACAAATCAATTAAACGTGTCCTCATTTTTACATGGTAAATCAAAAGCAAATATCAATAAGGTTTGCAATGCGGCACACCCCTTTTTTCCACAATGGCAGTGTAGGAGCTTGTCCCCCTTTCAGCAAGGGCATGCCTACAGAAGCAGGAGAAGGTGCTTTCTTGTCACCCTTTCAGCAAGGGCATTCCTGTAGCAGCAGGAAAGGGATGGGGGCCTGCCACCCTTTTAGCAAGGGCATTTCCTGCAGCAGCAGGACAAGGAGAGCAGCCTGCCACCCTTTTAGCAAGGGCACCCTCTATAGCAGAAGCTTGTGCAGTCAATAGTCAGCTGGCTTGTCCCTCTTGGCCAAAACCTGGCCTGCTGAGTTGCAGGTGAAGAAGAAATTTATATTTCACTGCAAGCTTGGAGCTGAGCTTGGAGGATTTTACCCCAAAGGCAGTGGAATGTGTCAACACACTCATTCTGCCCACAAAGTGCTCTGCCCTGTAATTGGAATGGATTCTATAATTCAAATATTTTGAATTCAGGATGAGATGATGAAAGGAATGGAATTTGTGAGTGATGTGAAAGAGCTTTCTGCCTTTTAGCAAGGCCCACTGGTTCAGATCATGGTAGTTGCTGAAGAACCTTTTGGCAAGGTTGGCGGCTTGCAAGAACTCCTCAGAAGTAGGAAAAAGCCCAATTGCATCATACAGATCAGCAATCTGAATCAATGCTTCTAGGCAGGCCAGCATGGCTTGATGAATGGGGTCATCTTCTGGCAGAGCTTCTCGCAACACCTGCAACAGACAGGGCAGCAGGTGCTTAGTCTCAGCAGCCTTTGCCTCAAGGCACGCAAAGCTTTTGTGAGGCTTGGCAGCATCAGGGCAAGTCATGGAGAGGCGAAGGTTGGTCAACCTGGAGGAGACCTGATTTTGGACATAGAGCTCCTTAATTCTGCCAAACAGCTTTTGGAGCCTTTGGCTGGGTGGCACTGCCTGCCTTGCTTTCACACCATCAAAGTAGCACAAGTAATGGATCAAAGAGCCTGCAAGGTGTGAAGCAACTCCTCTGGAGTACAGGATGTGGAGGGAGTCTCCTCGCACCATGGCTGCGCTGATGCCTGGCACCTGAAAAAGTGGATGGGCACTCCTTTTAACAAGGAGGGCTTGCTCAGGGGAGACATATACAAACTTTTGATCAGCTTGCCTGAGAAGCTTGACACTCTTCCCATCAGGACACTTAATGCCCTTGAATGCAGGCTTTTGGGCATCGCATTCTGCACAGGGGAATTTGTTTTGCCAGTGTGGCATCTTCAAGATGTTTGAGAAGAATTCTTGGTCACCCTGTATGCTGTAGATGCAAGCTCTGTGGTTGCCTGGTGTCAAGGGCAGGCCAGCCAGCTCTGCCAGTGAAGGTGGCAGGCCATTCCCATATGGATCTTGGGAAGGGTGCGTGCCTTTTATCAAGGCTGCAAAGCTCCAGGCAATCCAGTCATGAAGAGGCCCCCAAGTTGTGGGCACAGAGCAGTTCTTTGGAAAGGCAACCAGGAGCAGGTGGGCTGCTAAGCTCTCCTTTTGGCTGAGCAAAGGGCCCCATGACCATGTCATCAGGCTGTCTCGGTTTTGGTATTCCACACCATCACCATGAACAAAGATAGGGCATGTGTGGGAAGGATCCCTGACCCTTTTACCAAGGGTGATTGGTGGGGCAAGCCTGGGGTCCTTGGACCTCTCAGCACATTGCCAAAAAGATTCTGCTTCATTGAAGCAGAACAGGTCCAAGAAAACCTCTGTGTAGTGCTCAGCAATGTTGCTGAAAAGAATGTGGGGAAGAAACAGGGAGGCTTCTTCCGTGGTGTGCTTCCTGGTGTTGGGGTCAAGGACATCAACAGTGACTGGCATTGGGTCACATACTTTGATGTTTTTGCAAAAGTGGCTGACCAAGTCCCTGTGGGCACTGCCAGGGTTTTGGCCAAAGTTACCACATTTGGCCAAGGCCATGGTTTCAGCAGAGGAGCTTCCTTCCAAAATGGCCAAGTGTGCTATCTCTGCAGCCTGGACTGCTGATATTTTTCCCAGGGACCAAAGTTCAAGCAGCCTTGTGCACAAAGGGCTGGACTTGTTTGGCTCAAGCTTTTCATCCTTTTCACAAGGATGTTTTCTTGACTGGTCTAACTTCCAGCCTTTCAGCCTTTTGGGAGGCCTCTCCATGGCAAATTCCCCTTTTATCAAGGGGGCTGCCTTTTATCAAGGCCATCAAATATTATAAGTTACCCTGGAGCCAAAGGGCCTGCGTTTCAAGCATGATGCATGCTAGCCCTTGGCACTCAAAGCAACCCCTAAAAAACATGCTGACCTTTTACACCCCAAAGCCTTTGGGGGTTGGTTCAACAAGCAAGCCCCAGAACAGACTATACTATTTCTTTGTGTTTGGAACCTTCCCCCCCCCCACCCCATCCCTTCAGAGCACTTGGTGGAAAACTCTTTTTGCCTGTCGGTGCCAGCTGCTGCCAAACCCTTTTAGCAAGGGGGGTGGGATAGACAATTGCCATCCCTATCTAAACAGGTTCCCTTTCATCAAGGGCATTTGGGCTAGCATTGTAGCAAAGGTACCCTTTTAGCAAGGGTGTTTCCTAAGTTCACTTCTTGGAGCCCTTGCTGGCTTTGCTTCCAGCTTTGTTTGCAACCTGGTTGAGTTCTTTGGACTCTTCTTTGGCTGCCTTGACTGCTGTCATTGTATCCACAAGCACCTGTTTTGCTTTTTGCAAGGGCATTGACTGATCTTGCTTGGCCAAGATGTCTTTGACAACCTTTACCTTTTTGGCCAGAATTTCCAACTTGCTTGTAGTGTCTCTCTTGGCTGCTTTGGTTAACCTTTTAGCAAGGTCAGCTTTAGTGAGGGCAGCCTCACAATCATCTTTGGCCTGCCCAGCTTGGTCTCTTGCCCTCTTTGCTTTTACCAAGAGCTCCTTCCACTGTTCTTCTTCAGTTGTCTCTTCTAGATCATCTTCTGTGCCATCCTCCAAGGCCAACAAACCTCTTGGTTTTTTTGGTGTCTTTCCTTTTGTCTTTCCTTTGCCTTTCCCTTTTCCTTTTATCAAGGAAGATCCCTTGCCAAAAGCCCTCAAATGGCTATAGTTGTCCTTTTTCAGGAAACTTTGCCATTCTTGCTGGTCTTCTGCAGTCGGTTCATACTCCTGGCCTAATGACCAGTGCTGAGCCTTTTTCACATGGGTTTTTTTTTCAAAGTCGCCTGTGTCTTGGTAATTCCACACATTTGGTGTGAGTGGGTCTGCTCTGTAAATAATCCTTCCTGACTCCATGTGGGCCCAGAAATCATCTTCCCCATGAAGTTCCAGCATCTTTTTCTCTGATACCCATTTTTCCCTTTTAGCAAGGGAGGTGGCGTGTTCCATGGACTCATTGTAGTGGAAGAACTTGGGGACCTCAGTCTTCACAAGGGCCAGTGCTGCTTCGAATCCCTTCTCATGCTTGCTCTTGTTCTGGAAATCGTCTTGTTCTTCTTTGGGCTTGCCTTTCAAGGCTGTTTGGTACTTGGACCAAACCCTGGTGTGTTCTTGCTTACCAAGCATTTTTCTCAACTCAGTAGCTGCCTCTTCAGGGGTGTCAGCCTCTTCCCCTGCTTTCTTAATCTTCTCTGCCAAGGTCATCTTGCCAAGTTTGGCCAAGTGTTTTTTTTTCAGCTGCAATTTCATAGTACTCACAGCCTTCATGGCCTTCATGGCCTTTGTTGCACTTCCTTGGCCAGTCCCTTTTAGCAAGGGTTGCTTGATGATCCCTTTTTTCAAGGGAGAGCCCTTTGATGTTTTGGACTTTGCCTTTGGTGCCATTTCTTTTCCCCTTTCAACAAGGGGCAAAAATGCTGCAAGCTTGACAGGTGGGAAAGCTGCGGTGCACAAACAATGTTCCACGTGTGTGGGGTTTCCAAGCCTGGCCACATTTGATCAATTTTGATCAATTTTGATCAATTTTGGTCAATGTTGGTCAAATTTGATCAAATTTGATCAAAACCATGGTTTTGACCAAAACTGACCAAAATTGATCAAATTTGACCAAAATTGACCAACATTGATCAAAGTTGTGGATTTGGTTTCCTTCATACATTGGATTTGGAAACTGCCACAATGACATGAGATTCCATGCTGGTGACTGTGTTGTTTGCAAAGGGCTAGCCACATACACCAGTAAAAACAAGTTTCATCAAGGGCATTTGCCTTTTCTACAACTACAGCAAGTTGCAATTCTGCCCTTGGTAAAAGGGCACCTTGGCAATGGAGACATGTGTCATACCCCCCACTCCCAATCCCAAAGAATCACTTGAGAGAAGGGCTTCCCAATTCAACCCCAACCCAAAAATGGTATTGACACCCTTCAGAAAAAAAAAAGGTTCCCCCAACCCAAGCCCCAAAGAGACCCCTGGAGAAAAGCACCCTTGAGAAAAGGGACCAGTTGCACAATTGAAACTGTTTGACCAGAAGCCCTGCCCATTCCCTAGAAAAAAGCACCCTTGCACCCTTGAGAAAAGGGATCAGTTGCAAAATTGAAACTGTTTGACCCTGCCCATTCCCTGAGCACATGCACTTTTGCCACAGCCCAAAGCCTGCAGGTGCAAAAGCCATTTTGGCCAAACTTCACCCTTTCATCAAGGGGGGGAGGGCTCAGCTGGCTTCCCTTTTATCAAGGGGGTGTAGGTTCCACCACTCTCCCTTTTATCAAGGGCAGCTTGCGTTGGGGCCATTTGCAATTCCCTTTTAACAAGGGTAATGGAAGGCATCCCTTTTATCAAGGGAAGTGGTGCCAGCCCTTTGTTTTAGGAGCTTGTCTCCAGGAATTTTTCCACAGCATCCATCAAAGTGGGGTAGGAATCATAATTCCACCTTTTTCTGTTGTAGTTTGTTTGGATGCAATACACCCAGAGCCCCCTGGCCCAGCAGTCATTCAGCACCTCCATGGAGTCATCAAAGATGACCTCGACCCTGTGCTGCTGGCACCATTCACCCTTGCCCCCTGACTTGTCCCGGCTCCTTGTAAAGGTAACACTGGCAAAGCGGAATTTCAATTCAGCAAGCTTTTTTCTCACTTGCTGTTCCCTTGCAGGGCCACAGTAGGACACCATGTGGACTGTATACCCAGCAAGGTCCAGCTTCTCCAAGGCATTGATGGAGCTGGAGGGCACCACATCATTGCAGCAAATGACATTGTGCCAGTCCACTGCCACACTGGCTTTGGGGGCGTTTTTCAGCCGCCACATTGGGGGTTCCCTCCTTTCATCAAGGAGGGCTTTTCTCTTTGTTGCAGGGGTTGTGGCCGTGTTTGTTCTTGCCCTTTTTTCAAGGGTAGGCTGGGCTTGCCTCTCAGGGCTGAACACACTTACCCTTTTACAAAGGGTGGCTTTGCTTGCCTGGGGCTTGGCTGCAGGGGTGCTGGAGCTTTCTGTTTCTGAGGAGGAGGTGCCCCAGTCAACAGAGTCCTCCAAAGGGGACTCATCTGCAACAAGCTCTTTGCTTTTTTGGGCAGGGCTGGGGCCAAGGACCAGGGCCTCTTGCTGTTGGTCCTTTGCCTGCTTGTTCTTTGAAGGGGCCTTGCCAAGAGCCTCACTTGTTGGCTCCTTGTCTTGAGCTTGCTGCTCTTTTGTTTCTTCCCTTTTATCAAGGGGGCTAGGCTCTGCAGGCTTTTCTTCTTCCCTTTTGACAAGGGTGGATGGTGCTGGCTGTTCCCCTTCCCTTTTATCAAGGGTGGGCTCTGCAGGCTTTTCTTCTTCCCTTTCAAGAAAGGTGCTGGATGCAGCTGGCTGCCCCTCTTCCCTTTTAACAAGGGTGGGCTCTGCAGGCTTCTCTTCTTCCCTTTTATCAAGGGTGCTTGTCTCTGCAGGCTTCTTTTCTTCCCTTTTAGCAAGGGAGCTGGGCTGCCCCTCTTCCCTTTTATCAAGGGTGCTGGGCCCTGCAGGCTTCTCTTCTTCCCTTTTTGCAAGGGAGCTGGGTGCAGATTGTTCTTGCTCTTCTTGCCTGGCCTTTTCCTCAGCCTCAGCTTTTTCTCTGGCTACTCTTTCTTCGCCCTTTTTCTTGAACTTTTCTGCTCTTGCCCTGCTCACTGTGCCAGTGCCTGAGGGCCTGCCTTTGTTGTTCCATGTGTAGCCATGCCATGTGTAGCCAGGCATTGGCCTTTTACCAAGGCTGGTCCTTTTACCAAGGACAGCAAAAAACTAGCAAACACGCAAGCTTGAGCATATGCAAATGGCTGCAGGGTCTTTGGCTCAAGGATGTGGCATCACTGCCCAAGAAAAAAACATGTTGACAGGGAACCCTCAAAAATGACAGGTGAACATGTGTTTGGGCATCATTAGAAGGCAGTCCATTTAAACTACCCTTGGGGCACAAACAAAAAAACAACATATGTGTCTCACCCTGGGGGGGGGGGGGGGAGGGGGCAACACTGTTTTTGACACCAAGCTGCTGTGCTCTGCCCCTTTTACCAAGGGTATAGCTGTACAGGTAACCCTTCCCTTTTACCAAGGGTGATGCCATTAAAACTTTCACATTGTCACCTTTTAGCAAGGGTGTGTTTTGTAGAGGCTTGCCCTCAACTCCAGAGCTTCTTCCTTTGTGAGGTGCTCCTCTTGCAACTGCTGCTTGATGTTCTGCAAGATCTCTTTGTACTTTGGATGGTTCCTGTTTGTTGTTTCCACAACTAGTTTTGGCTTCCCCTTTGGGTCTGTAGTGCCTGTTATGTAAGCTCTCCATGGTGGCTTTGCAGTTTGGGTGACATAGAGCTTTGCCCATGGCTTTCTTACAGCTGCACCTTTTACCAAGGGCTTTGCACCTTTTACCAATGGCTTTTTCTTTCTGGAGCCTTTCCCTTTTACCAAGGGTTTTGTGGAAGAACTTGCTTTGTGGTTCCTTGCTTTGGTCTTTGCCTTTTTGGCCTTGCCAATGCCCAAGGCATCTTTTAACCTTTGTTTACCCTCTTCTGTGGCTGCTGGTTGTGTTGCTAAGCTGCCTTTCCTCCTCCTTTTGAAAGAGGGTGGCTGCTGTAGGGTTGCATCATTCCCCCCCTTGTCCACCCCATCCCCTTTTACCAAGGGGCTTTGGCTTTTGTCAGGCGTTTGTAAGGCCAATGGAAAGCCTTCAGAATCAACAGTTGCCTCAGAAACCTCTTTCTTGAGCTTTCTGGCGTCTTCTGGCCTTTCAGGAAGGGGTGTGTGTGATGCTTCCCTTTCAGCAAGGGCGGGGTCTGCTTTTTCCCTTTCAACAAGGGTGGGGTTTCCTTTTTCCCTTTCAGCAAGGGTGGGGTCTGCTGCCACTTGCTGTTTCTGCTGGATCATCTTCACAACTTCCTGCAACTGCAGGAATTCAGCCCCAGTCAGCTTGGAGGCACATGCTTGCATCTCATTTTGCCCCAGGAGCCGCCTCATGTGGGACAGGAGGATTGTTATTCGCTCCACCTTCAGCCCCACCCACACTGATCCATTCCATTTGGTGCTGTTCAAGGAGGGCTCACCCAGCAAGACTTGAAACATAGCTTGCCTGAGGCAAGCCCCATGAATCTCACATATGGGTGACAGTTCAACCAGCCCTTTTAGCAAGGGCAAGCAGACCCACAGGCCTTTTGGGTCACATGCCTGTGACCTAGAGATTTTTTCATAGCTGCCAAGATCTTGAATGTGAGGTTTGGGGGTGTGCCTGGCCCCACCTTTGCCAACACTCATGACCCTTTTACCAAGGGCACTAGTGACCTTTTACCAAGGGCACTATACCTTTTACCAAGGGCGCTGGCAAGCAATCCCTTTTATCAAGGGTTGCCCATGTGCACAAGCATTCTAGGATTTGAGCCCAAGTTCCAGAGGCACAGGACCCAAACTCACATCAATAGAATTGTCAAAAAAAAATCAATAGAAAGCAAGATGAAAATGACAAATTAATATCAACAGAATTTGGGAAAACACAACATACTTCAAATATTGATTTAATCAATAGAAATGACAAAAATCAATATCAATTCAGAACATGAACTTCCCATTGATTTAAATCAATAGCCGATGCCCAGGGTAGCCAGGATATGCTGAACGATGAACCTCCTATTTGACCTGCTCTCCGCCGGTCTCGCCGAGGTCCGTGAGCCCCTCGAAGACAGATAGGAACTATGCTCACGGTGATGCCGAACCTCCGCTGGCTTCAGCTCGGGCGCTTCCCCCGGGTGCTCCGCGTACGGCGTGTTCGCATAATTGTGTATGCCCCCTCGAGACTCCTGAGTCGAAGCCGCCTTCGGGGTCGCTGCAGTATCCCGCAAGTCCCCGTCATCGTCCGTGTACTTGGGAGCATAGGAGATTGGCACACCTGGGCCAACCGGATCCGACGCCTCTTCCTTCTTCTGGGTACCAACAGGATCCCGAGCCCTGCGTTCCTCCCTAACGGGCGACGCCGCTCGCCTTGTTGCAGACGATTCCACCGATGGATCAGTCGTGGCTGCAGTGGCCTGAGGTATCTCAGCCTCCCTACCGGGAGTCTCTCCCTCACCTACAGCGGGAACCTCGGCCTCCTTCTCCAGCTCCATCTCAACGTCCCCGGTGAACTCTAGTATTTCGGCCTCGGTCGGACCCTCACCATCATTGAAGGTATCCGTAGGGAGATTGATCCCTTCTTTATCGGGTAGGAGATCATCGACCTCATTGGATCCACCTGTGTTCTCCTCCTCGATCGTCGCTCTGGGCGTCCGAAGATTCGACGACCATTGATTTCCAACTTCGGTCGCAGTGACCTGAGGGGAAGAAACCCTCGGACTCCGAGGTGGGTTCGGCGGAGACTTCGGTCTCACCGATGTCAACATCTCCTTCGTGACTAACGCCTTAGGAGGGGCTTTCGGGCCAGCGGTCTGACCTTCCGCACGCTGACCTGCGTCAGACGATTGTCCACCGGGGGTTACGCCTATCGGCGGTCCTCCCTGAGCGGCACCTGTCATATCGACATCCTCAGACTCAGACATCGAGCCGCCATCACCCATCTTCGAAGAAGTACCCTCCCTCAAAAGCTTGAGGATGTTGTCCCTGATGAACAACGTGACGGAACCAGGCCACGTAGTCCTAGTCAGGGAGAAGAAGTCCGGGACAGCCGCAAGATAGGCCGGCACCACAATCCATGCTCTTTGGACTGGCCGATTCCTGCCGTAGTTGTCAACTTCACTCCCCCATGACACAGCGTCTGCTGAAACCACTGGGATCAAATTCACGCGGAGATCGCTCATCTTCAACTGGATCTCCTTCTGCATGTGAACCCCTTGGTCGCCCTCTCGATCTAACGATCGCCCCGGGCCGCAAACCATCACCTTCACCTTGTTGTTGAGCGCGACCAGCGACCCGATGTCCTTACTCCACACGGTTGCCGCATCGCTTCTCGCCCTCCATGCGTTCTTCTCCCACCTATACAGGTAGGAGCCACGGAGGCCAAAGACATACAGGTCAGACCTCGCGGCGTCCGCATTACCGTACTTCTGGACGCACTCTTCCGTCCGCTTGTCCATCAGCTCGTACGCCTTGTCGACCATCATCCGAAGGGATGTCTCCTCGTTATCACGGCACTGGTCACGTAATGCACCACATAGTTCTTGTGAACGGTCGGTTATCCGGGGAACCCCTCAACCGATCATTCTTTGTCCTGCACGTTAGGATATTCTCCGCCAACGTTGCTGGGTCCATCCCTTTCTTGTTCTTCGTGGATGCAGTGTTGAACGTCTGATCCAGCAGATAGAACACGGTCGCATCCGGGGCCGCGGACTCCTCCTTGTATACCGGGGGGCCGTACCCGGCCGACATGGCCGCAGCGATCCTTACCGCAGCGCCCGTCCCACTGGCCGCCAAGCACCGAAGCAAGATTACCATCTTGTCTTGGCAGCGACTCATCTCATTCAGCACGATGGATGGGTAGATAGACAGCATCACATCCGCTAACACGGCAGCTGCCCATGCGTCCCACTGCCTCTCCATTTGTGCAGAATCAATCGCCACACGGGAGTATCCTCCCTTTGGCAGCTCCACTGAGGGCGGGACAACCTTCTTGTTCCTGATTAGGCGCATTACCTTCCTAGCTTGCTCAAAACACTCGAGCTCCCTCGGGATGAGCGCTCCCCGCCCAACGGCCTTTGCTTCCTCCTTGACCTCGGTGAAGTACCCCTTCGTCAAGGTGATCTCGAATGTATCACCCCGGATGGCCTCATTCATGTTCGACTTCGGCACGATCCTGGCGTAAAGCGCACCACCATCTGCCTCGGCAGCCTGGGGGGTCCCTGGAGCAGCACGCATGTTCTCCTCTTCAACAGATAGACCTATCGGTCCCATGTAGTTCTCGGGGAAGAACTTGTGCATAGCCCACACGACCGAGGGAGCATGCGGGTTCCATTCAACGAATGGGTTGTAGTACTGCAGGGTGCTATCGCCCCCTGAGTTGCACAGCTCCACAAACTGTGAGTCCGCCGCAGGCTTCTCGAGCTTGATGCAGATTCCACGGATCCCCAACCTCGCGTTCGGGGAATACTCGCTGGGCCCCTCTCTTGACTCCCTTCAGGTAGGGGTTGTCGCCGAACAGATTCTCGGTCTCATCCGGCTGCGTGATGCAAATCCCAACCCTCGCCCACGTGTTCTGGCCGTAGTGCGATAGAGTGCAGTATCCCAGGGCCTCATTCGTCTTCAACGATGTCCATACACCCACAGCCTCATCGCTCGCGGTGGACGCAGTAACCTGCATACCACCCAGAATGCTCCACAACGAGGATTGCGAAGTTCCGTGGATGAGGACCTTTTCGGTATCCGTCTGGTCTCTGAAGTTGATTGCCAAGTCGAAGAATGCCCACCTATCGTCAGGACCAATTTCAACATCAGTGGCGCTTGCCGGGTTCTTAGGCGAGATCCTCAACACCTGACGATGATCCCATTCGATCGCATCACCTATGGAAGTGATCAGACCCGACATCTGTCCCATTGCATGCAGGTATCCCCGCATTCCAGGCCTATCGGCCGTTGCAAACTTCATGACCGATGGGACCGACGAAAGCCGCCGTCCTGAGGAGCACCTAACGATCTCCTCTCTGTTCCTTCCCTCGGTTAGCATCATCGCATCGACGACCACTTCCGGGGGAGTGAACAGCGCGTTTGGCCTCTCGCTCATCCAGGCACGGAGTGCAAGGAAATGGTGCTCCGCATCGCCGAAATCATCTCCGCTATACAGAGGGTGATCCCCGAATGCCACCTCGGCCTGATCAGCGACCGTCTTTACCAAGGCCGTCTGCTGATGAACCGTCTTCCATTCCGGCCAGGATTTCGGGTCACCTACCCACATCCCGCCGCATGGTTGAGCGGCAGGCTCAGTACTGCTATCCACGGGTAGTGCACTCCCGCCAACCTCGATGCTCTCCTCAAACGCGAAGGCAGCGTGGTAAGGAAGCAAGAAAGCAGGGTCCGTCGGAACCGCAGCGCACAAGATGGCCGCCAAGTGTATGGCGTTCATCTCCGTAACCTCCACTCCCCGGCGCTTCATTTCCGCCACTATCGCAGCAGTCCTGACCGCACGGTACCGGAGCAACTTTTCATGGTCCGTACAGGCAATGTGGGATTTGTCAAGCTTGTCCTTACTGATGTGGGACACCCTGCCAACCAGTTCATCGAACTTCGCGGCACTGTCATCCTCAATCAGCTGACCAGCCCTCTCCATATCTGGATCAATCGTGGTGAGCTTCGGATCCCGTCCCTTAAACCCCTTAACTGTCCACTCGCGGTATCCCGCAAGCAAACAGTGGGCCACGGCCTTCGGTTTCTCCATGCCCAGCCCCATCGCCAGGTCCCAGGACGGCCGCGGAGGCGTTGCCATGCAGCGCCCCATGCCCATTCCGCCAGCCGCCGCCATGCGTCAGCAGGTTCGGGCCACCGGCCACGGAACCACGGCCAGAATTCCCCTATTCCTCGGAAGGCTCAGCCTATCGGCCAGAGACCCTCTTCCTAGAACAGAACCTCAAAGATAGAAAAATTGACAGAGTCTGTCCTTCACGAAGCAGAATAATCAAACCTTAGTGACAGGCATATCTGCCTCATGCTTTCATTCTGGTCTGTGAGCGCATTGAGCTGCCTGTGAATGTGGTGCGGTTGCCCGCGCATGAGCCAGCTTGATCAAGCAAATGCTACGCGGCAACGAAGTTATTCAACCACTTCCCAACAGCAAGCGTTCGGTCATGCTGAGAGAGGGTATCCCCTCCTCGCATCTTGCAAGTGCTCCAAAACGAATTGAATGACTTAGAAGAGAAGCACCTAAACACGACACCATGTCTCTTGAGACCGCATTGGCAAGCACAAACAGACCTGCAATCGAACCCATGCATGGTGGCGATCCCTTCAACCTCATCTTCCTTCAAGATGTTGCATTTAGGTCGATAGAGGATGATAGGAACACATCCACAGGTCCGAGCATCACAAGCCAAGTTGAATCTTTGCCTAACGGCGACATCGGTCCTATCCCTAAGCTTTCTGGTCTGTCCCCACTTCCCAGTCCTGGAATCAACCCTATCGGGTGCAAGATCGTTGAGAACAAGTACAACATAACAAAGGCTATCGCCTTCAATCCTACCAGACCGAATAATGTGGTTCCTGTATCCAGGAGCAACTTGAAGCGTGACAACCCTGCAGAGATCACTATAATCAAGAACATCGGCTATCGCCTGATCCGCAATAATAGTTTTCTCGCTTCTTTTCCCTCCTTTTTCCTCGTCAATCACGATTCCCTCGTACTCGGAGAGTAACCTCTCCATGAGCCGATTGAAACCGGATTTTGCACCTGATTCCATGCGTACCCCCCTAAGCGGGGGCAGTCCAGGAGCGGCAGGGGGCTTAAGACAGGGTTGGGTGGGTTGGGCCAAATATTCCTGCAGGTATCCCGGCAGGAACATACCAAGGGTGTGCAGATTTCTATTCCACACGACCTTGTCAATGCAGGCCTTAGTGAAAATGTCTGCACCTTGGTAGTGAGACGGGCACGCAACGAACCGAAAAATTCCATCATTAAAACGTTCGTTGAGCCAAGAGATGTCAATGCGCTGCGTCCTTGACATATAGCGCATGTTGGGATTATTCCCAGTTATAACGATTCGGCACGCCGATTCGTTATCCTCCAGCACGTTGATAATGAACGGCTGGGTCTCCTTTCCCTTCCCAATAGCGTGCTGCCAGAGGGTAGCTAATGCCATTCCCTCCTTAGACACTCCATGGTCGAGAGCAACAATCTCCGCTTCAGGAGTCGACTTCGAAACGGAAGTCTGTTTCTTGCTTACTCCAGTGATGGGCATGTAGGTCCTAGGACCCACAAGGCAAATAAGCACTCCCGATGTGCTCTTGGAATCAGTACGATCCCCAGCCAGATCCGCATCACAGTAAGCAACCAACTCAATGAACTCTGGGCTATCGCCCACCCAACCGTACAAATGAAGGTCGAGCGTAGAGTTCACATATGAAATTAACCTGTGGAGCTTGCGGTCACACAGATGATTCCACTTCGTGACCCGGCTGGCTAACGCCTGCACGGGACGAATTAGGTCATACCTGCCCATCCGAGCCCCGTAGAGAACTTTCATCAGCACCGCCGCCGCGTCATTCCCGAGGCATCCTGGCTGTGCGTTGACGGTCTCCATGTCCATCGCCTGGTTGAAGAGCTTGTCAAATTCAGGATTGACGGAATTCTCGTCAAACTCCGGCTTGCTCTCGTCCAGGAACGGAGTTTCAACCTTCTGCAGCTTCTTCGGGTACTTTCCCTGACACAGCTCAATGTATCTATCGACACACGCCTGCATGAAGCTGCTCTCGCTGTACTTGATGAACCTTATCGTGGTTTCCGGCTTGGGGATGTCCTTAGAGAGTAACCCCTCTGGACCAAACCTCAAGTCGGGTTGCTCCTTATCAGGAGGATTGCCGACCGTCCACGCCAGTCTCGGGTCAAAGTGACCCTTGACCACCTGTTGCGTGAATTCGTGCTCGCAGCCAAGATATCTCTTGAGCTGCCTTGGTTCCTCCATTTTGATGACCTTCGAGATCAGCGCCCATCCTTCTGCGATATTCTTCGCCGGCCCACTCATCTTGAAGTCATCCACGTACACGACAAGGAAGAGGTCGAGCTCCTCATGCCTAAACACGCTGGCCCAATCCTTCACCTTGACGTATCCGACTTTCTTCAGCATTGCCTCGCAGTGCTGTTCCCAAAAGGTACCAGCGTCCGGATGTCCATATAGTGCGAGCACGAGGACAACGACTGGGTCCTTATACCTGGGATTTCCGCTGCTGTCGAACCACTCAGGTGGCCACTGGTCACGAGGAATCCTCACCCAAGTCTTCTTTCCCTTCAAGCGGGCCTGAGTATACGCAGACTCCCCATCACTCACTTCCAGAAGATTCCCTGGGAGTAACCCGTGAGCATCACCCATCTTACCCGCCGCCATAGTGGCGGGGCAGGAGGTGTTCTCGGAGAACAAGGCCCAATGCCCGATCTCATCACGGACGAAACATCCCTCGAACACGACTCGCCCTTTGTATTTGCGATTCGGATCGTCTTCCGGCAGCTCGTGATTCTTCTCGACGCAGATGTCGAAAATCCTACCAACATGGATCTTCTCCCCTTCCTTACGTGCCTTGGCCGCAACATCATGCCATTCTTGGACAGTCGACAAGTCCCAGCATCCTTGCGATGTTAACTTGTCCCACTCCTTCTGAAGAGCGGCCTTAGCCTTGGCATTTCCAGCTTGTTCCTTCTTGTTTACTGGCCTAGCGACACAAGCGTACAAGGGAGGAAAGACACCCGAGCTCTTTGGCCGATGAGAGAGGGATATCTCCCCCCTGGGCATAGAGAACTCAAAGGTCTTTCCATCAGATCCAATCGTAGGAGCGGCAGCAGCTATACCAGTGCTTCCGAAACCAGCGGATCCCCGATCGGTTCCCCGCTTGGCTTTCCTGGGAACGATGGACGCGTCAATGAGCATAACGCGCTCCAATACGATCTGCGCAACACGGTCCCCAGGATTCACGATGAAGTCCTCATCCCCATGATTGAAGAGGATGACCTTAACTTCCCCGTCGTAGTCGGGATCAATGACCCCACCGCCTACTGCGATCCTGTTCTTCACGGCTAGTCCTGACCTGGGAGCTATCCTAGCGTATACCCCAGTGGGCATCTCTATCGAGATTCCGGTGCTAACCAAACCTGACCCCCCTGCGGGAATACACGCTCCCTCAGAGGCATAGGTATCCAAACCCGCACTCCCCGAAGTAGCCCGCGTCGGGATCTTGGCAGTCTCGCTGTTAAGACTAACGTACAAGGTATTCGGCTTCTTCTTCCATCGCTGCTCAACAGGGTCAACTTCGACCGGCATTGCACTCGCGACCTTCTTGAACGTGCCATCTGGATACCACGCCCTAACGATAGCCTCACACATTTCACTTGGATAGAGGGCAGTTGTCGGGGTAACCGATCCCTCAATGCGTGCATGAAGGTATCCCTTCTCGTGCTTGCACTTCCGACCTGACAGCTCATCAATGAGCTCCTTGGAGGTCGTCGCAACCTTCCACTGCTTCCTGATCGGCATACCGTCCTTATCCTGCATACCGAAGTCACAGCCGTCGAAATCTACGGTCTCGACATCAGGATCAGCAAGAAACCTCTGCATGAACGGTTGCTTCCACCCAAGACAGTGTCTAGGCCATTCAAATGCAACCTTGCCCCCTCCTCGCCTAACGGCTCGGGAGGCCCGCAGGAATGCTGCAAACATCACCTGAGAGTTTCTTCTTAGATCATTCAGGTGGGATGCAAATTCAGCGCCGTGGATTGAAAGGTTAACGTGCTGCCATGTACTCCACGGTCCACACGGAATTGACGCCCAGAGATCACACCCAGGATTATCCTCGATGATCGCAATGAGCCGACTGTCGTCCTTGGCCTTGGTGATGTCAAATGAGCCAATGTGAACGCGAATTGCCTCGCCTCCACACTCCATCATCACTGCGGATAGACGTGAGTCAGGTTCACACGCAAACTCGATGAGGAGCCTACGGCCGGGCGCTGGAGCGGCCGGGTCCCTATCGGGATGTTCTCGGCGTCGTTCTTCCCTTAGGGATAATTCCCGTTCGGTTTGAACATATATCTCCCGCGATCGGGCAGACATCTGTCTCCAACTGTCGGCGTCGATTGAGTTAGGCTTTCCTGTGCCGGCGTATGGCCGCTCACGCCTATCGGCAGATTGGCCATAGTCGATCTTGTCTCCGTGCAGTTTGTGACTCTTCTTCGAATCTCCGGCATGCTTCGCTCCTTCTTCCTTTGGCTTGAACCTACCATGGGGAGCGCATCCCTTATCGAAAAGGATGGTCACACCAGTCCAAAAACCACGCGTGAAGTGCCGATGGTTAGGAGCATCGTGGTGACGATCGTCCCTTATCCAATTTCCAACGGCATCAAGCCCCCTTATGTGAGTGACCCTAACGGTGTCAAGCTCCTCATGCGAAGGACCACCAGGAGGAAGGTCCTCGTTTGTTGCTCCGAAGAACTTCTTCCGCACCCCAACGTGGATACGAGGCACTGTCCTCGTCGTGCCGCTCCCAGTAATCTGAGATGCATGCGTCACCACCTCCTTGGACAGCCTTGCTCTGATTGGCCCCATCGGATTTGGAAGAGCTATCGCCCCCCTCGTCCTGTCGGTCATCGTCATCATCATCATCAGGATCATCAAATCGACCTTCATCAAAGTCGAATTCATCCCTGATCTTCCTACTCGGCTTAAGGTCGGCCCTTCGGTCAGCTATCGCCTCCCGAATGGTCCGGGTCCTAGCATCATAGGATGCC
This sequence comes from Effrenium voratum, assembly GCA_963377175.1. NCBI lineage: Eukaryota > Dinophyceae > Suessiales > Symbiodiniaceae > Effrenium > Effrenium voratum. The sequence continues at coordinate 679,561 of CAUJNA010000935.1, read as the reverse complement.
AACATCGGGAACACGTAGGGCTCCTCAGGGTTCTTCCAGATGCGCTTGACCTGGTGTATACTTGGCTTCCTGAGACCCCTTTGGATGTGCTCGAGATCAGCAACGAGATAGTCGCCCTTCCACAGGCCCCCTGGTTCTAACCGATAGCCCAGAAATAGGCCTGGCTTGGACGATGGGGCGAACTTTGGATCTTCCTCTATCTTGATGAAGTCCCGCTCTTTCTTCTCGGCGGGCAGGGCAGTGGTGACACTTGTCTCTTCAACCTCTACCTCATCAATGGGAACAAAGTCCGGTTCGTCGTTGCACTCGGGTTCGTACTCCTCGTTCTCATAGATCTCGGCCTCATCCTCATCGATCTGATCAAAATCACAGTCGAAATGAGTTTCTCCAGTCCATTCGTGGTTACCTCCACGGTCGTTTTCGGCCTGGAGCCAGTTTTCGTCAACAACGAATTCGGTCGATCCGTCCAGATAGTTGAGGACTGTGCTCCGCCTCCTGCCAAGGTCTTTGATCTTGACTGGACAGCTCGTCCCTATCGGGATAAAGAGCTCGGTTCGCGCTTCAACGTGGACGCGAGTGAGAACCTTCTCGTCTTCATTTGCGATCCAGTGGTCTCCTCCCTCATTAACGTCCTCTGAGTCGACCTTTCCAGCGTGTCTGAAGTCGTTTTGGGCGTTTTGAACTCCCCCCTTTCTATCCCTGCGAATTTTGGGAGCAATGGGGTAGAAGTCGACCAGACAACCAAACGGCAGAACGACTCCGCTAAAGTTCCCGTCACCGTGACGTCGCATCCACGGTGATCCCTCACCGCGATTTTCAATATTCCTTGCCATGGAGAAATGCCTAACGGCAAATGGCCACCATCGAGGTTCAAATCCAGCTTGACGCAGGAGCACACGTGCCCCATGGAGGACAAGCCTGACCTTATTCTCGATCAGGCCGTTGGTCTTGGGCATGCCCGGCGTGGAAAGTCGGTGCAACGCACCAAGTGTAGTGACAGCATTCTTCAGCTCTGGGGCCTGGTCGCTGTACACTAACTTCAGAGTTTGCCCCCCTGCAAACCTGCGAAATGCCTCCAGCGTATTGCTACGGGATCTGGATTGCACAGGAAGGACTTCGAGGTAGTCAGTAGCGAGGTCATAGAACACTATCGCGTCTGCTTCGCCATGAAAGCCTCGATCCTTCAATCCTCGCAATACCATCGTGTCAGCGGTGGTTAGGTCCCCGAAACTTACCACGTCATGCGCAGCAGCACCACCTTTGCGGCGAAGCTTGACATTCTCCATTTTCGCACGCTGGCAGTGCGGGCAATAGGGGTTCTTCGGGAGATGCGTAAGCATATGGCGAAGCGTCTTAGCATCTGCCCGCCACTCAGCCTCTGTGCGTAGCCCGGAGAGAAAGTTTATCTCGACAATGTCACCATCGTCCCCTTCCCCCGGGCCAGGAAAAGGTGGTGAGCGGCTATCGCCCTCACCCCCCTGTTCTGCCTTTCCGGGAAGAGCAACGGTCTCGCACTTGACCTGAAACCATGTTTCACCCGTCCAAGGGACATCAGATGCTATCGCATGCTGATCTCTTTCGGATAACTCCCAAGACTATCAACCAGCACCTCATGGGTAACCCCATTTCGGTGAACGATAGTTTTCCTGTAGTTGTCCAATTGATCGACCCTAACGGGACAATCATCACCAGTCGGCACAAACTTCGCCTTTCGCGGAAGTCGGTGCTCCTTCACAACATGGCCGGATCGCTCCGTGCGCCAGGTGTCCTGTAGTTCACTCTTGACCATTTGTTCAGACTTACATGGCGGAACCTCGCTGACTTCGAGCCCTTGATATGCCGCGCCGGGGGCAGGCATAGCAGGAAGTGGTTCAGCATCATCGAGAGTGGGAGAAACGAACTGAGTGTCACCATGAGGAAGGTACGGCACGTTATTGACGACATCCAATGCCACCGTGCGGCCCGAAGGACATGTGAGAGTAGGCTTGCAACCTGCAGTCCACACAAACGAGTACCCCATGTCCATACAGCGCTTTCCAACGGATATGATGGATGGAGTAGACTCAAGGACGTGTGCCTCAATCACCTCGTCCAGGTTGCCGACGTCAGCATCAACACGACCAGCGGTGCGAGTCGCCCCGTTGGCGGTGTGCAGCGCGTGAGTGTGTCCGCCTTTGGCAATTAGGGCCCTATCGGGTCCTTTCAAATCACCAAGACCTACCAGATCCATTGGGCAACCAGTATCTACCAGCCACCTCACCCCGCCGTAACCAACGGGTGCAGCAACCTTCTGTGTGTATTTCGGCTTTCGAACAACTCGATGTCCCCGCACATCTCCAGGGTTGGTGTCGATGTCTTCGTCGTTGTCTAAGAGCACTTGGGCGTGAACAGCCGCAGCTCTTATCAGAGCACTTTGAACCTCCCTAGCAATTTTCTTGCGAGAAGGGAACTTGATCGCATTGGGATGGCCGTATCCAGCCTCTCGACAGCGATTCACGACTCTGCCCGTATTGTCATTCTCAATTGAGACAACAAACACATCAGGGAGATCGGGGATCTGGACTCCCAGAGGTTCCCTGTCGGGACCCTTCGGGAAGTACTTGTTCCTCCAGGACAGCACAACCTCCGCATCATCGCAGTACCAAAAAGTCGTCTTGGTATCACTTCGCCTAGGGAGTCTCCTGAACAAGGACTCTCGGCGATCACCGAAGTTCACCCCGATATCCTCGATCACGGTCCCATTTGCGTCAACGGTCCGCCTCCAAATGACTTGGTCCCATTTAGGACCTCCACCAGTAGTACCGGAGAAGAACAACGCGCCTCGCTCGCTTTTCTCCCAACTGCTAACGCAAGGAGGGAGGCAACCCGGCGCAGACCCACCGGTAGCTGGGGCAACAGCCCACATAGCTGGACACGCCACAACAACCCGGTTGGCCTCAGGGTAACGGCCCGCCCCGCCTAAAAATCCGTCAATCCTTGAGCGGGGCTGTCGAGACGCCTCGCCTCCCTATCGGGAGGACTGGGCGTAGGCAACCTAGGGGTATCCCCCTCTTCATCCTCAACAACCGGACCAGCAGTAGTACGAGGCGTGATAGGCTTCGTACCCAGTGGTGGCTTCTGATGCAGGTACTTGCACGGCTGAGCCGTGCACTTGCCATACATCCAGTCGTAGCAGTATCCGAAGAACATAGGCTTGTCCCCAACGGGCCTATCACCAGTTCTCGGCGTAGAGGGCGCAGCAGGGTTCCTTGGGCTCTTGTCGTGCTCGAACCTGCATTCCCGACCATACTGGCACTTCCTCCCAGCATGCCCGATCAGCAGGCCCAGCAGGGGACTGTCTTCTCGGCGACTTGGGAGACGGGGTGCGCTTGTCCCTCTGACTGCCTCTCCCAGGAGAAGCTCTGTCTCTCTGACTGCTTCTTCCGGGCGAAGACGATCTTGGCCTCCCATCCGGTTTCCATCCCTTCCGGACCTAACGGACCTTGAAGGGCTTGGGTCGCTTTTCCTTGCGAGTGGGTCGTATCTTCGAACAACCCCAGGAGCTCCAGGATGCCGATCCCTTTCACGAGAGTGCGAGCCCGACCGGGATCTCTGCTCATGAAAGGTCTGATACATCTGAAGCGTGTTCTGTCGCTTCTGCCATCGCTCAACACAGTCCTGACAAGCCTTATATAGCCATGGAAAAGACCTAACGGTCTCATCGCGATCCCACCTCTCAATGTCAGGCCGCATACAGCGTAGATGACGAACATTCTCGATGAACACCGCTAGCAGCACCCCATCATCAATCGTCCTCTTAATCCCGTAGATGAGATTGTCCCAGGTGCTCAGATAACTCCGGAGCCTGGCCTCATCATCAGAGTGACCTGTCTGTCGACACTTGAGACTGGTCAACTCAGCAATCTTGAAGGTCTGGTCGTCTTCGACTCCAGTCTGCAGATGGTTCAGCAGGAGCTTCAAGATCTGCCTTCCCTTGATGCCCTGAGGAGGGATCATATTCTGGGCGGCTTCTGTTAGGCGATTCATCTTATCCCTAACGGCCCTCGTCTTGATGCAATCCCTGATAGGGATTTCAGAAACTGAAAGGCTCGACTATGACGCTCTTGGAGGGCCATGCAAGTACCCGGTGTGAAGTTGGAATCCAACACCGGGTACTTGCATGGCCCTCCAAGAGCGTCATAGTCGAGCCTTTCAGTTTCTGAAATCCACGCTAACGCGTAGTCAGAGTCGAAGCTGAAAGCGTTCCTGACCCTCTCCTTAACCTCGGAAATCCATTCCCGAAGCTTATCAGCTGTTGGTTCGGGAGGCAACGTGATAGTGTTGCACTTGTGATGGTACCGATCCTTGTCAGCAACAGTCGAAATCAGGGCCCCTATCGGGGTACATGACGTGATCCTGCAGCTCTCACACAACCTAGCTGGCGGCGGACAGCACACGTCACAAGCCCTCATTCCGCAACCAACACACGGGACCAGAGGAGGGCCAGTAATGGGGACTCTGAGGCCACATTTGGTGCACTTGTCCCTCCCGTCATCTCCCCTGATTGATTCAGGAAGAAGACCGCCATCTCCTGGCCTACCGGCCCCATTGACACTGTAGCCAAGACACGGACTCGCTCCGGGGTTACTGGCATGCCCAATGCTCGCAGGGTAACCCGGAGCAACGCCTTGTTGGCTAACGCCGGCCCCGACGCCTTGATTGTAGACACCACCCCCAAAAGCAGGACCATGGAAACTCGAACCACACTGGTTGTTCTCAGCTCCATGAGAGTCAGCAGCACTACCATAGAACCCGGGTGCTCCACCAGGGTACCCCCCGGTAGGAGCCCCACCACTCGGGCCTCCAGGAGGTCCAGCGGGACCTTGGCCTCCGCCAGGGTGTCCAGGTCCTGGTGGTGGAAACGGAGCATGTCCATGACCACCGCTTCCGCCCCCACCTTGGCCGGGTGGTCCGCCTTGCCCACCTCCTCCCCCAGGAGGAGGAGGAGGAGGCGGTCCAGCTTCAGCGCGTTCACGCCAAATATTGCAGCGCGCACATCGCTCGAGGCCGTCACTGCCAAAATGACTGTGATCCTCACAGACGTGGTTCCCACACTCCGTGCAGGAATACATAGAGACCTCCTGGGCACTTTTACGACATGCCCAACATTTCATCTTCAAGAAGTGACAATTGCAACAGTCCCCATCGTCGCCCCGGCAAAGCCTGCAAAACTCACGATTGCACGTAACACACGAGAATTCAGCGTCCGGGTGCCTACGGTCGTTGGGATCATCGAGCGCACAGATCTTTGGCGCACCTGGGCCACCGGCACCGGGAGCTCCTCTTGCGGCCGGTGCCGACGCCCGTCCACGATCGGATGGAGTTCCAGGGGTCCTCCAGCTATCGCCGGGACTCTGGATATCGGCACGAGCTCTACTCCCAGGAGTCCTCCAGCTATCGCCAGGACTCTGGGCTTCAGCATGGGCCCTACTCACCCTATCACCTCCAGAATTACGGTTAGGGTTTGGAGAGACGCTTCCGCTATTGCGGATCGGCCTGTCCGGGTTCGGAGAAATGCTCCCGCTATCGCGGATCGTCCCGTCCCCTCTCGATTGCCGATTCCGGACCTCAGATCCCCTATCGGGGACGGCAGCAGGCCTCGGACTCCTATTCCTACCCACATCCCTGTTGGGGGAAATCGAAATGTCCCCCCTTGCGCGCGCGCGGGGGCCATCCCTTACACGCCCTGGCGGGGAATGTGACCTGTCAGGCAGTCCCCGAGCTCTTCTGCTTCTGCTGTCAGCCCTCTCCCTATCGGGATGAATGGGATGCCTGTCTGCACGAGAAGGATCGACCCTATCGGGCACATTTGGCAAAACGTGATCGGTCAAACCAACACCCCTGCCCGGTCTTACCGGAAGGTCAGTACCCCGACCGTCACCTTCTCCAGGAGTGGGCGTCGGAGACCTGATCCTATGTCCCTGTCCAGCAAAAGCGTTGTAACCAACATTCCGTCTCTCTCTGGGTCCTTGAGGATTCTGCTGATTTTCCTGGACACCCTGAATAATGTCAGCAGCCTCATCAACATGACCTTCAATATCAGTAAGCTGAGCCATGATTCTGTTGTTCATTCCATTAAGAGTACGTATGTTACTCTCGGTAGTAGTGATTCTCCGCATTGCGCCTTCAAGCGTACTCCGAAATGAATCGAGTTCACGCCTAACGGCAGACCGCGCTTGATCACTATTCGCAGGGAGATTGCGGATCTGCCTTCTGATGTCATCAAGAACTTGATTCAGAATTCCCGAGCTCGCTTCATACTGCTCAACACGGGACTTCACGGTCTCAAATCTCGCGATGACATCGTCATGATCCCGATGTTGGCGTTGAACTCCGCGAGATAGATCCTGGACCTTTCGATTGACCTCGTCAACTGCTTCATGCCAGTCCTGCGGGGAAACGGGCCCTGATGGTCTATCGACCGCCTGGGACCCCCTCCCACTTTGCAGCCTCGACATTCGATTAGCAAGAATGATTTGTTCTTCATTGATACCACCAATAGATTCGGAGGCCCACTTAGCAAACTTCTCGTGTTCAAGAAGAACCTTCTCGAGCTTCAGGTTTAGTTCCCTGAAATTCGCATTCGCCCCACTGCTGGTAGCCCTATCGGGCACTTGCGCAGCGGGGCTCAAATCCCATTCACCTGCCGGCGTCCGCATCCCAACGGTTTTCTCTACCGAGAACATCCGCCCCTCGAGCTTGTCTAAGTCCTTGTGGATCTCATCCTCGGAAGCAGCATGGCTCCTGCGGGTGGCCTCACGATTCTCCTGAATGACCTGACGAAGCTGGCTAGTCGCGATTTCATTGTCCTTAACAGATTCATGAACCTCGCGAGAAAGCAAATTGATCCTCTGATCCACGACTTCAGCCTGTTCATCGATGGCTTGCCTCACAATGGCCCTGCTATCCGGGACGATCTCACTGGCGAACCGCTGAACTATCATTCGCATCCTACCGGCATCAGATTGAGTCGCAATCTCAGTCGCCAAACGATTGACCTTTTTCGTCTGCTGATTCTCGTCGCTCCACTCCTTTCGCATGGAACCCACCTGACCGTTCAGTAACCTGATTTGATCAGCAAAGATATGGAACGCTTTTGCGACTGAACCAGACACCTCACCCCTCTCGAGCATCTCCTGGATGTGCAAATCAAACACCTCCTTTGCCCTGGCGTCACCTGACTCACCGGAAGAGTGGGACCTGTGTGCTGGAGGAGTCGATATCTCGATCCTCTCAGGAGCCCCACTAGCTTTAGCATGTCTTCTGGGGTCGCCTACAGGACTATCACCTATCCTGGACGGCCTGCTAGGGGTAGATCCCCTTCTCCGGCTATCGCCAGATCGGGGATCAATGTTGGATGCACGAGACTCAGGAGTGGAGTGGATATGAACATCAGCAGGATCGAACATCTCCTCATCCTGTCGGGTTGAACCCAACGGTGAAGGGCTAGCCCTCCTCGCCTTTGACCTATCGGTCTCAATGGCGAGGGGTGACGGCCTCTTCGCTGAGGCGCTACGCTCCCTGGCAGTCGATCCCCATTGAGGTGTGAACTCGTTGCTGGACCTTAGCGTTTCGATGTCACTGGGATCTCGCCCTAACGGGCTAGCGATCGACGGACGATCCTCGATTCCGAGTGCATCGGCAAGCCGACCATCTCTCGCACCTGTCCCAACGACATCGGCAGCCCGCTCAGTGATCCTCGGCGAACCAGTAACCCGGTTCGAGTTCTCGTCTCCCTGATTCAACGGACCTCCAAATGTAATGTTGGGAAAGGGGGGAACATTTGGGGTATCACCAATCACTGGGGGACCTATCGGTCCCTCCCTGTCATGGATGGCCTCCAATCCCCGAAGAACTTCCCGGCTATCCCTGGCTCTCTCTCTCTCTCGCTCCGGGCGTCCCTGTCAACACGAAGGTCCCTGGTTGCTCCACGAGAGAGACTCCTGGGCCTCGCAGCAGCACGGATCCTAGCATTTCGGCGTGATTGGTCCTCCTCCTCATCCGCAAAAATGTAATCTTCGCCATCATAAAATTCAGACTTGGCAGTATTAGGGTTGGGCCTATCGGCATCAGATCCCTGCTTTGAGCTACTGCCCCAGCCTGCGGTTGATTTCAACAGATCATCGTATCCGAAACCTGTGAATTTCCGCTCCTCGTGCTCATCAAACTGACCTGGATTTTGAGAACCAGTGGATCGACCCGAGATATCTCTCGGAGCCAAAACCATAGTCCCTGGTCCTTGCGGCCTGTCCTCAAACTCATCCGAGACCTGCGATTCACCTGGAACAAGAGGTCTCGGGGGTCGGGTCGGCATGGCCTCCGGGTCGTCCGAATGAGGGCGGGCCATGTTCATCGCCATGCTGATGAAGTCGAACTGTCCGCGCCTGTGACCTGATTCAGAGCCGCTCCTATCGGAGCGAACCCTTCGTGTCTGCTCATCATCAGTGGCCTGACGGAAAATGCGATCGTCTCCATCGTCGGTGTACCTGCCACGGCTCCTGGGTGTGTCCCTACCGGGATCTTCACCCCTGCGGTCCTGACCTGCCGAACCTGCTTCGAAATCCTCATAATCGAAGTCCGGTAGGTCCTCACCTGAGCGGAGGCCCCCTAGGATGGCCTCCTCATCCACGACGCTCCTGGGATCGTGGGGTCGACATAGAGCTTGTAGTTGATGGTCTCAAGCGCGTAGGAAAGTCCTACGGCTGATAACCTGTGATTCGGGCACGAGCCTGTGCCCAGGCAATGGGTAAGTTGGGGTAAACAAGCCACAAAAGAAAGGTTCCCCAAAAGCAAACCAATCCCCGGTCCCAAAGATCAGGGTTTCCCACACACCAGAGAACAACAACCAAAAGGGAAAAACCAAAACAAGTAAACAAGTACCCGCAACCTTGATCGACGATGAACCGCACGGGCGGACCCCACCAATCTGCCCCGGGCCGATGTCTCTTTCTCCACCGACACGAAGGTGATCGACGCGGGGACCCGGCGACGCTCATCCGAGGCGCGACGGACCCGCAAACTTGAGCCAAAGTGGCACCGGATAGTTGCTATCGCAACATGCCGGTAGTCACCCGAAATGCATGGCTAATCACACCTACTAAAAAGGCCCCACATGACTGGTGGCACTGTTCAGGGGGGGCTATTAGAGCAGGTCCCACATTACCTGGTTGTTTCCCTTTGGGAAAGTCAAGAGTGCATTTTTTAGCACCCAGAGACTATGCAAGTCTTCTGCACCTCTCTACCCTGCCTTGCAGACCAGCCTCCCGCCACCAACGTCCTTCACCTTGCAGCCGAAAGTGTTTTTGCTCATGTTGACATCTCACCTTCATGTCAACCACAGACACTTGCTTCTGTCCAAGAAATCAGAAACAGGAAGCTGTACATGAGTTTGGCCAAATGCCCATCAAATACAATGCTGTTTGCCAACTTCTTGTGGACATTCTGGCAGCTGAAATCTTAGATAAATTCGCATTTGACGTGGGAATGCTGATCCTTGTGTGGCCGTCCAATGGAAGGCACTAAACAAAATCGATCTGTTGTCGTTCTGGTCTTTCCAGGTTCCTTGCTCTACGAAAAAGTCTTCAAGTTCATGCAAAGCAAGCACGTGTCTTGTTGGTTCCTATTTCATTCACCCTCCGGAACCGTTCAGTTCAACGCAAAGGATCCGACATTCATTCTATTTGTTGTCCCAACAGATCCAACCATCAACAATCCACTATCATGTGTTAACTCACAAAGATTTCCGAATTGCTGTGTCTGCCAGACCTTAGAGCGTTGCTAAGCTGCTATGCAGGGATGGCATGCTATGATGGATGCCGTGGATATGCAGAATAAGTTGAAGACCCTGAAATCGATCACATAATGTTTACCAGGCTTTTCTGCTTGCGAGCGCCTTCGGAGCCAGCGATGTTGGGCTGCACGCCGTAGCTGGCGACCTGAGGAGTTATCCCTTTTGGGACACATGGAAGCTTCCCCGGAAAAAAAAAAAGAGCTTCTCTAAACGCAGGAGGTACCGGTCATATGATCGCATCTCGTACCAAACATGGAGGTAAACAGGGAAGAACAGCTTGATTCTGGAAGGAGTGGTACCAGTACCCCATTTGATTCTTGCGGAGGCCCCAGTTTGGTTCCACAAAAACAGTGAGCGAGAGGAGGGAGCGTAAAATGCTCTACATGTTGGACACAAATTCCCGTTAGGTTTGATGTTTCCGAGTAAGGCATACCATTTAAGGGAGTGTCACGTTGATATTCATGGCACCAACTGGATTGTTCCAAACAAAGACCCACCCAACTACCAACAAAGGCCCTTCGCCAATTTTGGCGTTTGCCACCGGCTTAGAACCATTTTGGATGGACCATAGGTACGCGTGTGTGGGCAAGGCCCTAGCACCGCTTGAACAAATGCGAACAGTGCACCGTGTCCAAGCCACCCAAACTTAAGGGAAACAAATTGGGACCCAAAACACGGGCCAAACACTGGGAACTAAAACGTGAAAAGGTTGAATTGTTAAGCAGGTAAGGTACACCAAAAACAACATTCAGCCCGGGACAAATTGCTTTCTTACGGTAAAGACATCTCCGTCCTCGCACGTGCATTTGCGCGCGGGCTGGGGAGGCTTCAGCTGAGAACCAAACCAGGGGCTCTCCCCACGGCTCGGCCATGACCTTTTCTATGGGTCTAACACCCTCAGATTCAATCGCGGCCATGATCATGTCCCCGGCTATATGGACCGCGTGCGGACAAAACTTGGGCAACACGCGTTCAGAAGCCAACCGGGGGCTTTCTGGGTCGATGGACACGCCTCTCAAACGGTGGGATCCCACATCGGACCTAGCATCAGACCTTCATGGGCGTTGGAATCGGAAGAGTCCAAACCCTGATACAGAAAGTCAGAAAGCCCTTTTGAGGTCCCAAGATTGAAAGGACCCCAGAAAACCAGGTCCGGGTGCCGCGCGCGAGGTTTCCAGGGATCTGCTCTGGGCGACGCGGTCTTGGGCAAATAGGCATATGGACCTGGCAAGAACAGGTGAGGCATAGGGACGAAGCGAAGCAGCACACCATGGCCTCAAGGTAACTGCTAAACTACCTCACCTTTTGCCAAATTCCAAAATACACCAGCTTTAGTATGGTGCTAATTTAGCGAACCTTGCAAACCAAAATGCAACATGTTAGAGAGGACGAGGCCAGGCGGATGGTGTACCATCGTGCAGCCACTCTGCCACTCAGCACAGCCACCCAGCCACCCAGCCACCCAGCCACCCAGCCACCCAGCCACCCAGCCACCCAGAAACCCAGCCACCCAGCCACCCAGCCACCCAGCCACCACCCAGCAGCCACCCAGCCACCCAGCCACTCAGCGGCTTACGCGCCCAATCACATGTTATACTATCAAAAGAGATCAGCTGAAACCCTGATTGTCCCCTCTTCACCGTAAAGATGGATGCCCTCCAAGAGCCACTGGAGCAAATCGCCAAAAAGGCAATGCTATACTGAAGAAACCACGGATTGGGATATGTGCGGCGTAGTGAACGGCTTGCCTTCCAGCAGTCGCAGGAGTCGCAGGTCGCTGTCCTCCAGGGTTGCTTGGAACCTATGAATCGTGCGCAACACATAGAAACAAGCGTTGCTAAACAAACAGCGCCGTGCAAGACTCACTGACTTCAGACTGTTTACTGCTCCTTTTCATGCTATTACTATAAATTGAAGGGCGCCGATTCTTGCTCAACGTTCAACCCTATCATGTCAAGGGCAAAGATGTAAGATGGACCCAACGTTGATCCAGTAACCCTTTTCAGGTCCTTTGAAGTGCACTACCGATTATTTATGGGGTGCTCTCAGGCGTTGCAAACCGACTGATGTCTGTTGACCTGAACAAAGTAGCGTGACAGTGACAAATGGATGGTTCTGGGTTCCCACTTTCCGCAAGAGTCCAAGGGCAGTCCCTTTAAACTAAACACTAATGAAGTAATCATGGGATGGAACCATCACTTTGGTCGCTCCAAAAGGGCCATGGCAACAGCATCTTTTGGTACTGCTGTAACTTCTATGGGATGCTTGTGGTATCACAGAAACACGGACAACACCCTGCAGGTGGTGTATCCCTTGCACTCCAGGTAGCTCCTTAGCTCCCTCTCGAAAGGAAAACCTGGCTACCCCCAGTTCCTCAGCTCCCTTCCATCCACAAGGTAGTCATCCGAACAATTTCAGAAATTGGTCCATTCACGTTATCGCGGCGTCCGGTCCTCATCTTTCAGCCCCCTGAGGTCCTGCGGGCGGGTTTGCGGGACACCGGGCTCAAGATGCCTTGTGCCAATCAATGGTAGAGACGAGGGTTGAGCGAAATGCAATGGCCGAACCTGCGCCATCCCCGCTACCATAGGGGGCTTCCATTTTCCTAGTCTTGCGCACAAACGGGAAACTGGGACCAAAAGGACATCCAGGGGTCACCCCTCCTGAATTCCATTTTGTAAGGCTGTGAGAATCTTGGTGGCAAAGGATCAGTTTCCTGGTTCCCTGTATCGGAAAGTCGGTTCCTGGCGGCGCATGAGGTTCGCGCGAGCGCAAATGCATTGATCCCTCGGGTCTTCGCAGTGTCAAAGTGGGTTTGTCTATTGCGTTGGAACCCACAAGATGGCAGCTTGTCTTTGGCTCCCCGTTGACACAACCCAACAGGGCACCACCTCCAGCAAATGAGTGGCAAGATGACAAAATATGGACCCGCCTCCTTAAGAAGTCCAACCCGAAACTGGGGTGCCACATATGGGCTGTGAGCCGAGTTTCGACACCAGTTTTGCATGTGAGCGCATTCGTACAAGGTACTGGAGGGGAAGACCTTGAGGATTGGGCTGAAGCCTCACAGAGAATCCTGATACCTCAAGCGACTTCAGGTGCAAGTACCCTCTAATGGAGATCCAATCCCTCCAAGAGGGTATGATGCTTATGGTCTGTGAACTGTGATTTCGCCAACCCAAACCGAAAATGGTTGTAGGCAAAAACACCTTGAAAGACGACACTGGGCTGCAATTCAGACCATTTGGGTCAGGTGATCTGGGGGTTTGGAGGCTGGGGGGGTTGGAGGTCGGGGGTTTGGTGGTCGAGCCTGAGGGTTTGGGTCCGGGGTTGGGGAAGTGGTCTCTGTGTGTTCATGTCAAGGTTCCTTGCATGTTTCCTTTTAACATATCACCACCAAAGACCAACTCAATCGAGCTTCGCAACTAATGTTTTACCCACAAGGCAATAGAACAGCACATTTGGACAGAGAGAGTCTATTCTGCAACCTGTGATCCTGGACATTCAGCTTGCTTTTTGTTTTGCGCTAATTTATCAAAAACACGCCATCGTCCTTTTCTTTGCTAAAACACGCTAAAACCAGGTCAGGTCTGATTTTCCGGGTCTTGTTTTGTTTAAGGGCTTCAGTCTAAAGCATCGCCTCGGGCAAAAGGCAGCCTTCCCCGAATCCGCCTGGTCTTCCCGGTCAGGCCACAGCTCGGCAGAGGCCGCGGGCGCCGGCGCCTGAGCGGTCTACTTTTTGAAAGTCAACAGTTCTTGGCACTTGGTTCATTGATCCTTGAATGGAAAATCCTACATACATAGAACATATGATGGTCCCTTGCTGACAGTTTCACTCTTTAGGAAAAGCGTTGGATGACGGTGAATCGGGTGACCGAAAGGAACCCCCATTGAGTGTTGCGCACCAGGAAACCATCACCATTTTTGGGCAGTCCGAGGTTGAACTCCACGATGGAACTTGTAGCTAATCGCCTGGTTTGAGGGTTCAATACCGAAGGATTCCATGGGGCGGCTTTTTTAACCTGCAGGGACCGTGCTGAGCATTTGGTAGAAAAACCCTGCACCCAATGCGCCTCAAGTGCTTGTTTGAGGCGAAGTATGGTCACCCTACCCCTGTTTGGTGACTTGGACCTTGAGGGGTACCAAAACCCCATTTGGTTTCAGAAGTTGCTGGTGTTCCAAACCTCCAAATAGGGATTACCTGAGTACGGGCCATACACACTTGGGTCCCAAACGCAAAATGCACACGCACGGGAGGTGGCAAAGACAAACCAGGTGGAGGGTTTGTGGGCGGAGCCCCAGTTCGAAAAGATGGGCCCATCAATACCAAGAAGCAGCAACACGGTCCTTAAAAACAAGAAGGGTGCACAGGATACGAGTCAAAGTAGATGGATTCCCCAAATGGGTGTCCTTTGTGGTTTCCCTCTAAACCAACCCCGAAAAATGGCACCCTCTCAAAAAAAGACTAAAAATAGTAAAGACGCAACCATATTGCCATTAAACCATAAGCACCCGCCAATTTCCATGTCGGCTGTTAGAAGCAGATGATTACGATTCCAGCATCCAACAAGCTATCGATATAGTACGCATTCTTTTTTGTCATCCAACCCGCAGCTGTTCAGCCAGACTGAACCACAAGTCACACCAAACCAACTAAACATGACTCTTGAAATATGTGCCCTTGTCGGCTCTTCAGTATAACGGGATGAAACTATAGTTCAGAGGTCAGCATTACAGATCCGCCCACTTCTGCAGCAAAACGTTGACCTGAAGATTTGGGGAACTTTGCAATCTTGTTTTGCCAGTAGATGTTGCTCAGGTCTAGCTGTACCCTCCCCATTCTGCGCAGGGATTATGATCTTCATAAATTTGGCTTGCAATATTTGCTTTGTTTCAATCATGCGGTGCTTTTTTGAAGAGAAAGTTAAGCAAAGAGAACGAGTCATCAATCCATAGTTCAGGTACATGGTTGCTGCAAGCAACAAACACGCTTCAATGCCCAAACTCTACAAAACAAAACAAAACTTATTGATATGACTTGGTTGCTGTTGACCCCTCTGCAAACGATTCAACCTTTTGTGGGTCCAATGGAAAGTCCAACCTGAAAAGCAAAAGAGGAAGTCCAAAGATCCAACCACGTAGCCATACACATACGGTGGATGCCCTAAATATTGCAAGTAGAAAACAAGGGATTCACCCTGTAAACAGCTCCCAGTTTTTGTGTGGTGTACTTGCAATATGGCCATGGGTGAAAATCCCGTACCAGTGAACATTCCAATTCCCACTAAATAGACTAAAGTGGGTGGTGCACCTACCCCAAAATGGTACCATTGGTTTTGACCCACATAATATGGCGAACGGGGCATCCACCGTAAGAACCCCAAAGCGCCCGCGAGCTCGCCAGGCAGCGAACCCTCTGCGCCTCGTAGCGAGGCGGCCCGGGACTGTCCAGGGTGTCCGCCCAGCAGGTTCTCACCTGACGCTGCCAAGGTCGCTGTGGGGGATCCCCAAAAAACAAACACACCAAGATAGGGTCGCCCTCTGCATTTTAGATTTGGGGAAATACCGTCTGTTAAATTCTTTCTTTCAAGGCGGGCCTTTTCTGCCGGGGGATACCTTTTCTTGTGTTGTTTTTCACAAAGGGAAACATCTTTGTTGTTGGGTTTTGTTTCCCGGGACACCCCCAAATTCGTTGTTGGGTGGAAGGGGGGGTGATTTTTTGTGTGTTGCTTCAAAGCGGATCTTCCGTTTTGAGACCAATTCGGGATCTTCCGGTCTCCAAGTACTTGCATAAGTTGTGTAAGCCAAGCCTCATCTATGGCTACGTCTTCAATAGCTTTTAGTAAGGCGAACCAAATGTCAAACTGGCCCCATAGGTGTTGCACTGATGATGTACAATAGAAACTCAAGCCGAACACTAGACACCTTGCAATCGAGTTGGAAGGAGCATGGTGCAGGCGACGCATGGTAAAGCCCAGCCTGGGCAGATCTGTCTCAAAACGGGTTGGAAACCCCCAATACGTGACATCCCTTTGTTTCTGTGAACCCGTAATTTGCGGGCACATTCGTGGCTCAAGGAACAAACAGCGCGGTGCAGCGCACATAGGTTATGAGCCCAAACGCCCCCTGACAAAGGCCAGCCATGGACCCAGGCATGCGGAGAAGAAGGGCGAGATCGGTGGACGTCGCCGGCATGGGCATCCTGGTGGCTGAGCCGGAGGGGGAGGTCACCACAACCGGCGAGGCCGCGGACGGGGTGACCGACGGCGAGGACCGGGGGAGGGAAACGGGTAGGCCGGTGGAGGTGAACCCGTTTTGGAGCGAGAAGGCGAGGGCGGAGGCGGAGCTTCAGGCCCACAGGCCCAGGGATCTCCCAAGGGTGCCCGAAGGGTCGGAGGAGAAGGGGCTTGGAGATCAGGGAGAGTGGCAACATCCCGAGACGGTGAGTAGCGGGAGGTCGGAGTATTGGGAAGAAGTGAAAAGGAGCCTGCAAGAGGACCTTGAGAAGGAAGCGGATGTCGGCCTGGAGGGAACCCGTGGAGAAGGGAGCAGCAGGGATGGTCGTCGGGCTCCGCTTGGAGGCTGGCCGCCAGAAGCTCGCGAAGGAGATCATCCGGGAGCTCATCGAGGACGAGGGCATCCCTCAGAAGCCCATGGAGGGTGGCATGAGGATCGAGGTCAAGGGCATCCTTCGGAAGCTCATGGAGGGTGGCATGAAGACCGAGATCGAGGGCATCCTTCAGAAGCTCATGGAGGGTGGCGTGATGATCAAGGTCGAGGGCATCCTTTGAAAACTCATGGAGGGTGGCATGATGACCGAGGTCGAGGACATCCTTCGGAAGCTCATGGAGGGTGGCGTGATGATCAAGGTCGAGGGCATCCTTCGGGAGCTCATGGAGGGTGGCATGATGACCGAGGTCGAGGACATCCTTCGGAAGCTCATGAAGGGCACCCAGATGATCAAGGACGAGGGCATCTTTCAGAAGCTCATGACGGGTGGAAGGGAGGCCAGGCCCATCGTGATCGGGCAGGAGCTCCAGGAAAAGGGCATGCCGGGTCGGGTCGGCATGAAAAAGGAAAGGAAGGTGAGGTTCCGCGAGGAAGGCACCCGATCTATGGAGGTGGTGGAGCCCGAAGTGGAAAGGGGGTTTCTCGAGATCGCGGAGAGGGGGGCCGAGAGGGAAGTGGGCATCGTCCTTCGGTGCCGGGTGAAGGCATACCCCCAGGAGGACGTGGAGGTGCTGGATCCTCGGAGGTGAACACGACGGGCAAGGAAGCGAGGGCATCGGCGAGGGCAGGTTTCAGACCAATGGAGCTCCACATGGTGTGGAACCCAGCAACGAAGGTGTGGGTTCCGGAGGGCAACCTGCCAGAAGGCCTGAAGTATGAAGATGATGAAGAACTCATTCCAGGGGGAGGAGGAGGAGAGGAGGAAATGTTCGACGTGCAGGAGGCCATGGAAAAGCAATTGCTGTTGGCTTGCCGCATGATCAGGGGGATGGAGATGGAAAGGGACCACCTTAAGGGGACCATCGCCGAGAAGGACCGGCTCCTGGAGATGCGAAACCGCACGATCAACCAGTTCCTGGGGCAGGTCCGAGAGGCGGAAGGCCAGCTTCGAGAAGCGCAGGATGAGGTGTCAGCTTGGAGGTCTTGGTGGAACCGCTGGGAATGGGACGGCTCTCAGTGGAGGAGACAGGAAGGCGAGTGGAACGCGAATGAGTTTCACACGCCGATGGAGACAGGAGAGAGACACGCAGATGGTGGACGCCGGGATCGAACGAGGTCACCACACCCACCTCCGTATCCACCGAGGCCAAGGACGCCGGATAGGAGGAGGACTCCAGGAGGCACAGAGGTTCCGGGCGGGACGCCACCGGTCTCGGGAAAAGGAGGTGGAGTTCTTCGCTTGGAAGGGGGAGGTGGTTATGCCAGGGGAGAAGAACCAAGGGAAGGAGGGCTGTACACCTGGGAGAAGGACTTCGAGACGGGTGGCTTGAAGATGGTGCCGGCTATGAGATCCAGAGATGAGTGGGCGTTGACGTGGGAAAGATCAGAGGAACTCGAGCGGCAGGTTCCAGTGCCGCCCCCGGGTTTGGATGTCAAGGCCATCGTCGCCCCGGAGCAGGTGCACGAGAACGTTGCGGAGACCAAGGGGGTGATGCACTCTTGGCCGGAAGATGTCAAGGCGATGTTGGCAGCAGGACAGCTTAGGGAAGAAGCGATAAAAGCTGCGGAACTGCCGAAGTTGCCGGAGCTAGGGGCCAAGGAAGCGGGGCCACTGGCGGCGGGGGACTGGCTAGCGGAGATCCGACCGATCATGATGGACCTTAGCGCGAGCGCGGCAGTGTGGTGGGAACACATCATGCACCACGCGGAGAAGGCTTCTCAGAGGTGGCTGGATATGCGGCCGGTGGAGAGGTTGAATGTGGTACCGGAAGAGCCGGGATGGCTGGGAAAGTACCCTTTCTCCAGGGTGGAGCAGAGAGGGGCCGGGCTTTTGCTTCGGGCGCTGCCTCAGAGTTTGAGGCAGGAAGTGGTTTCGAGGCGGACGATGTCAGCAGCGGGTATGGTCTTCAAGGTCTTGACGATGTATCAGCCTGGGGGGCCAGCGGAGAGGCAGAGCTTGCTCAACTACCTGGTGGAGCCGAAGGTGAATGGCAACACGGTCCCGGGGGAGGTGCTGGCAGCGGTTAGACAGTGGAGGAGGTGGTACATTAGAACCACGGAGCTGAAGCTGGCAATGCCGGACCCGTCGCTGCTGTTGAGGGCGCTGGATGGCATGACCAACGGCATTGCGAAGGAAGGGAGCCAGGTACACTTTCGGCTGAGCTTGTTGAGGAATAGCCTTGGGGTGGATGTCTCCCCGACGCAGGAAAGCATTGTGCAGTTGGCGGAGTTTATTCAGGCAGAAGTGGAGGTGATCGTCGCCTCTAAGCCAGAGGAGAAGGGCCCAAAGGTGAAGAGCATGAGACAAGCAGAGGCGCAAACCCCGCGGAAGGACGGAGACAAAAAGGTCTGCGGGTTCTTTGCGGGTGGGAGAGGTTGCAAGATGGGAAAGAACTGCAACTATAGCCATGACTGGTCGGCGATTGACCGGAAGGCGGATCGGTGCTGGATTTGCGGTTCGCTACAGCACCGAAAGGGGGAGTGTCCGGTCAAGCATGAGGCGGCCGGCAGGGCGGGAACCAAACAAGGTGGAGAGTCGCAGCCGCAGCAGCAGCAACAGTCGCAGCAGCAAAAGCCAAAGGTTGCGGCGGAGAAAGGGGGTTGTGGAGGAGCAGCCAGGGGCGGAGACACCTGGACAGCGGGGACAGCATGTCCAGGAGCGTTGTGCGAGGCGACGGGGTTGCTGAAGTCGTTGAAGACGGTGAAGGCGATCCGGGTCAGGGCGGTAAAGGCTGAGGAGGAGTTCTTCGGGTTGCTGGATGGAGGGGCTACCCACGCCCTTCGCCAAGCCAAGGAAGGAGAACTCCAGGGTGACCGCGTAAAGGAGGTCACAGTCGAGTTGGCGGCAGGGACGGCTCAGTTGTGGCAGCAGAAGGACACCCGGACATTGCTGTCGCCGGAGAAGGTCGAGCCGATCGTGCCGCTGGCAGGGCTGGTTGAGATGGGATACGGCATCACGTGGAACAACAAGGGCTGCATCGTCAAGCATCCGGCAAAGGGCGACATCAAGGTGGAGATGAAGAACGGTTGTCCCATGGTCAAAGGAGGAGAGGCTTTGCAGCTGATCGAGGACCTGGAAAACTTTAACCTGAACCGGAGGAGGATATGCAAGTTGTCCCAGGTGGAGGAGACAGTGATGGCCAAGTGGAAGGCCAGGTGGACAGAGGTGCCGGAGGCGGTTTGGGAAGTGTTGGGGAGCGGGCTGGAGATGATGGATCCAGCGGGGCCTTTCAAGCAGGACTTCCACAAGGTGCTGCCGTGGAATAGAAGAATGAGGAGGAAGGTGGAGGCAGCGAAGAATGTCGTGCTGCACCTCTTTTCAGGCAAGGATCAGAGCTTCTGGCAGGACTCAGCGGAGGTGGTCCTATGTTTGGACCTGCAGCGGGGCCAGGATATCCTCAACCCGGCGGTGAAGGCTTACTTGTTCCAGCTGTGCAGCATGGGCAAGATCTCTGGGATAGTGGGAGGACCGCCGTGTCGAACAGTGTCTGTGTGCAGATACCAGAGGCCTGGACCGGAGCCACTCCGGAGCAGGGTAGGCCGGGGGAGGTTCGGACTCGACGGTCTGTCAGCAGAGGAGCAGTTGAAGGTGCATCAGGATTCGGCGTTGTGGTTGATGCCGATGGTGCTCTTCGAGGTTGCTCGGGAGGCGAGGAGCGAGAAAGGTTGGATGGCTCCGGCGTTCGTGCAGGAGAACCCGAGGGACCCAAAGGAGTGGCTGGGAACGGGGGAGAATGGAAAGGGCACCAAGAAGCCGGAACTCGGGTGGGCTACGTTTTGGGCCTGGCCGGAGACAGAGGAGTTTGCGGCAAGGAACCAGATGCTCGTGGCGATGCTGGATCAAGGGCCATTAGGACACGAGCGGAGAAAGCCGACTACGCTGCTCACCAACCAGGTGGAGGTCATGGCCCTTCACGGTGTTGCGGGACCTGAGGATCAGACCGGCCGAAGTGGGACGGTGGAGGATCGCATAAAGGAGTCGGCGATGTGGGCGTCATGGGCACCAAAGCTGAAGGAGGCGATCAAGGCAAGCCTACAGCGGGTCAATCGGGAAACGCTGGAGGAGGTGCGAGTGAAGGCAGCAAGAGGACCCACGAGGGATGAACAGTGGAGGATGCACGTGGAGAACGAGCATGTTCCTCATCGGCGAGATTGCAGGGTTTGCATGGAGGCAGCGGGCCGGGCAGGCGCACATCGGAGGATTCGGGCACCGAATGCCTTTGTGATGTCGGTGGACATCCTGGGGCCGACCCGAGAAGGTGGGGACCAAGACGGTGCGAAGGCAAAGTACGCGGTGGTCACGGTCCTCACGGTGCCGGTGAAGAAGTCGTCTGGAGAACCACTGGTCATGCTGGGAGAAGAGGAAGAAGTAGAAGGAGCAGGAGCAGGGGGTTTAGGCCTACATCCAGAAGAGGAGGAGCTACCTCGGGGACCTGAAGAACTACCGGTGGAGGAAGAGGATCTCTTTGTGGAACAGGAGGAGAGGGGTTCAGCCCCGGGGGAGGAGGGTCGAGTTGAGGTAGAAAAGGCGGAAGAGGAAACGAGAAAGTGGAAGGAGAAGATCAAAGACCTGGAGGACGTCGCGGTTCGCAACCTGACGTTCGCAATTCCGATTCGGTCACGGAATCGGGATGTAGTTCTTCAAGCAGTCGCGGAGTGCTACAGCAGGTGCAGAGCGGCTGGGTTGCAAGTTCTGCGGGTGCACACGGACCGGGCCAGGGAGTTCACATGTGCGGCCTTCCGGGCTTGGGCAGCGGAAAGGGGATTGTGGCGCACGGTGACGGCAGGTGATGAACCCCAAGCAAATGGCCGTTGCGAGAACGAGGTCGGGGTCATCAAGGGAAGGACCAAGGTGCTGCTGGAGGCGAGCGGGGCGCCAAAGGAGAAGTGGCCTCTGGCTTTGAGGCACGCAGCTGAGCTGCGGTGGAGGAGTCAAATGCGGGCTCTAGGAGTTCCGCAGCTTCCGCTGGTGCCGTTTGGCAGCCGAGCAATGGTGAAGGTCAAGAGGTGGAGAAAGGATAGGGATTGGCCCCAAAAGTTTGAGCCGGTGCAGGTGTGGGGACCGTCCAAGGATATGGCGCAGGGCTACTACGTGGAGTGCGAGGATGGCTGCTTCGTGCGAGCGGCGGCGGTAGTGGTCACGGTGTCGGAGCAGGTCGCGGAAGAGGAGCGGCAGGTGAGGAGGCGCTTGAGGGGGAAGCAACCAGCGCCGGCCGGGGGGGAGGTTGTGGGTGTTGTGGGGGCCGAAGCGGCAGCGGAGGCAGCGGCAGCACTTGCCCCGGAGGCCAGAATTGCAAAGGCAATGGAGGAGCAGAAAGAAGTGGTGGAGGCGGAGATGATTATTGGGGTGGTCGCGACAGATATCTCTCGAGCGCCTAATGCAGGGGTCAGGTGGCTCACACCCCTGAGCCGGGAGAGACGAGAGCAAGAAGGTGCGAAAGAATGGGAGGAAGAGCTGGTCCACTGGCATGCGAACTTGAAGAAAGTTTGGTGGGAAGAAAAGGAGTTGTTGAGTGGAGAAGGAGTGGAGCAGTGGCAGCTGGAGTGGACCAAGAAGATCGCAAAGGACATTGGAAGGTTGGAAGAGACTCTGAGGAGCCTTGATGGAGAAGAAAGGAGAGTAGTGAAGGCGGTCCAAAGATTAGAGGAGGAGGAGTTCCTGCAGACAAAGACGATTCCGCTGGACACGATCCGAGGTGAATTGGAGTTGTGGAAGGAAGCCATTGCGGAGGAGTATGTGTCGCTCACGGCCGAGACACAGGCGATAAAGCCGTTGTCAGCGGCAGAAGCGGAGGAACTCATGAAGCACGCAGAGGTGGAAGTGGCGACCGGCAAGGGGGTGTTCACCAGGAAGGCTGGATCAGGAAGAAGAAAGGTCCGGGCAGTGGTCTGCGGGAATCAATTGTCAGGTAAGGAAACCAAAGAGGAGGTGTTCGCGGGAGGGGCGGACAGTATAGCATTGCGGGCTACTCTCCGCAAGGCGGCCTTCGAGCAGTGGAAGGTGGGAACGGTGGACGTGAAGACTGCGTTCCTGCAGGCGCCAAATCAGAGGCAGAAGCTGCTGGTGGTTACCCCGCCCAAGATCTTTGGGCAGGCTGGGGTCACTAAGGAAGGAGAGCGGTGGTTGGTCTTGAAGGCGCTGTATGGGCTGAACACAAGCCCAAAGGACTGGGGTTGCCACAGGGACAAGACTATGGCAAGTTTTGGGTGGCGGGTCAATGATGTGGAGTTCAAGATACACCCGCTGGAGGGAAACCTGTGGGCAATCAGGGAGGTGGAGTCCGGGGCCACGGTGGGGAACATCGTGGTGTATGTGGACGATATGTTGGTGGCGGCCAAGGAGGACGTCATGAAGGGCTTCATGCAGAGACTGCAGCAGGAGTGGAAGACATCTGCCCCGGAGGTGGTGGAAGGGAGCACTCCGGTTACGTTCTGCGGAATGGAGATCTGCGAGAAGGAAGGGGGATTCTGGCTGGGGCAGTCGGCGTATATCCGGGACCTGGTGGGAAGATACCCCGAGGTGAAGAGCTTTGATGTGCCGGCGGCGAAGGTGGAGTTGTCCGAGGAGGAAGAAGGAGATAGGACTGCGGATGAGGTTCGGGAGGCGCAGGTAGCTCTAGGGGAGCTGTTGTGGGTCTCGACCCGAACGAGGCCGGATGTGGCGTTCGCAGTGGGTCAAGCGTCCAGGATGGTGGCGCGGAATCCGAAGCAGGCGTTGCGGGCGGCGAAGCAGATCCTGGGCTATTTGAAGGAGACGGACGAGGTCGGCATCATCTACAAGAAGGAAATGAAGCCGAGAGAAGGGGAAGCCGAATTCCCGGGGGCCCAGGAGATGGGAACGCTGGAGATTCAGGCGGACGTGAGTTTTGCACCAGGAGGAGGACGGTCCATTCAGGGAGTAATGGTGATGTATGGAGGAGGCATCATTGCGTGGGAGTCCACAAGGCAGGCGTACACCACGATGTCCACGGCAGAGGCGGAGCCCGCTATCGGAGAGGCGGTGTCATCGTTGGTGGAGATGTTGGAGGTGAAGAAGGTTCGGAAGATGATCTTGGGAGACAATGCGGCGGCCATCAGCATCATTACGACGCCAGCGTGCGCGTGGAGGTCAAGGCATCTGAAGTGCCGGGCAGGGAAGCTGACGGAGCTCATTGAGGAAGAGGACTGGCGCTTGAGGCACCTTCCGGGAACTCTTTTGGCGGCGGATGGCCTCACGAAGGCGTTGACCAGGACCCAGTTTGAAAAATGCAGGAGAGGAATGGGCCTGGATACTCTGGAGGAGAGGAAGGTGAAGAAGGTGCTGCGGAGCAAGTCCAACGGCATGTTCGGAGCGGCAGGATGGTTGGTGGTTGACAAGCTGAAGGCGGTGATCGGCATGCTCAGCCTGGCGGCAGGGGCAATGGCAGAGGATGTGGTGAACATCGATGAGGAGTCGATCCCGGTGGAGTTGATCCTCACGGTGGTGGCGGTTCTGGCGGTGGTGGTTTGGGAGATCACCAAGAAGGCCTGTGGGACAAAGGTGAAGAAAGTAAAAGGACCGGTTGAAGAACCCAGTCAAGAAACGAAAGGACCGCAAAAAGAGGCTCAGGGCCCACCGAAAGAGACGGCGGCAAGCGGCACCGCAGGGGGGACTGAATTTGAAGGGTCCGGACAGGGTTTCCTGGGGGGGAGGACTACCGGCAGTCCAAGAGACCAGGGACCGTGGGAGGACGGGACAGACAATGACGGGACAGACGATGGGATTTGGCCCGGGACGGGTGCACCCTTGCCTAAGCAGGCACCCCGACCGAATAGGTCATGTAGATCCGGGGCAAAGTCCCAGGAGCAAGACTTGGTGGTAGTGTGCCATGTGCGTGATGGTGCCGGGGGCAAGCAACCGGTGAGGGCGCCGAGGTCAGTCTTGGGCACGGAGCGCATGGAGTACTATCGGAGGATGGAGCAGCTCTCGGAGGACAGATGGGCCTTCTTGGAGGCGAGGAATCGGGGAGTTCCTCTGCATGGACTTCAGGGAGCGCTATGGCACGAAGGAGGATGGAACCCTAGGCCTAGGGGAGCTGGTCAAGGAAAAGAAGAAGGAAAAGCGGGGTATGGGCAAGGAGATGAAGGTGATCTACGGCACGATCATGGGGCGGCGGAGGGGCGTCAGCGAGGTTGGTGCCGAGATCGGGCAGCGACAGCTGGACCAATAGTTTTGAGTGGCGCAGCATCCAGTTTGGAGCAGGAGAAGGGCGCGGACAAGAAGTGATGGCACAATAGCCTTTTGGGCGTCCGCAGCCCAGAGTAGCGGGGCCAATAGTGCCAACCGCGAGGTGGATGTAGGACATCCAGGGGGAGTGTGAACCCGTAATTTGCGGGCACATTCGTGGCTCAAGGAACAAACAGCGCGGTGCAGCGCACATAGTTTCAAAGCCAGCGCTAAGTGCCTGCTCATGCTTCGGAAACATTGCGAAAGGCTGACGTAGGCCATGCCTGAGAACTCGAGTGTTTATGGGTCGAACATGACCCCCGATAAGGGACCCTGATGGTTTGCACCGCCTGGTCCCAAAAAGATCCCGCGGCATCAAGGCCTGCTGGACGGGCTGAGATGTATTCCAATCCCAAGGCGACGCAAATGACGGAAGAATGGCAGGGGCTCATCGATCAAGGAGTCTTTGAGTACTTTGATGTAACTATGAGTTCTTTGAGTACATCAATCAGGGGCTCAGCTATCTGCAATCCGTGAGTACTTTGATGCGCGCTGAGCGCGGTTGCCCTGCCTCGGGGAGCTCATCGCTTCGGATCACAGTGAGCTCATCGGCAAGAATCGGCGCAGGTGCCTGTGGTTGGGCATGGGTGAAACGACCAGTGGTCCACATCTGTTGTAGAGAGAAAGTAATCTGCTCTGAATGTGTTTCACATGTTTGCCAATCTTCATCAACATGTGTTTACTCCATATTTTCTGAGGAGATCCGAGCAGTCCGCAGGCTCTTTCTTGAAACAATTCATAGAAATCACCTGTCAACATATACAAATGTACAGAAACTACTCTCAGAAGCGCTACCCCAGAAAACAAGGCACTCCAACTTGATCCTCACACGCTTCATTATGTTCGGCCGTCAGCTTTGCAGTGGCCCTGCTGGCCGGAACGCAAATGTGGCTTTTCTCTAGTCATTCGGTTCGCGTAATTGCGCATCCAACTGAGAAACGACTTAAAGAAACGAACCAGCCAAAGCTTCACCCTGCCAGACCCGAAATTGAGACATGGGGGGGCCCAAATTGCTGATGCTTGGTGAGGTCTGTTCGAACCCTGCTTACGGAAAAAGGAAAACATACAAAAAATAAACTAAGTGAAAGGCCGGGGGTCCCCGCATCCAATCCCCTCAAATTCTAGGGGAATCTTTCTCGTGGATCATTCTGTTCAGCAAAGCACATGGAAAACAACTTGTTGAAAGAAAGCACAATGTTTGAGCATGTGGAATCAACCCCTGGACACATGCGTCTGTGTCAAGCCTTTAAAACAGTGAAAAAGGCACCCTTCGATTTCACTTGCTAGTGCGTAATTATGGCATGAGGGAATGCACCTGTGTATTCCCCTGAAAGGAAACCACCAGTTGGATGGTTTAGAGACGGGTCATTCCATTTCTCATTCCCCACGTACACCAGCAAGTCACCCGAACGATCCACGGCGGGGCCTTCAGTGGCCTCTTCTCCTGGCGAAAGACTTGCCCTTTGGCATCACGTGAATGGCTCGCATGGAATATCCGAGCGTTTTCATTTACGTATATCCCTAACCAAGGGAACCAAGCTTCAAAAGCTACATGGAGTTCATTGGGTATTGTAAGAAGCTGTCACTGCAACATGGGCGGACATGTTCAGTCCTAAGTAGTGGGCCAAATCAGACTTCATTGCAACGTCCGAGTTTTGCCACTCAGATTTGAGGATTTTTTTAACCACCCGCGCCCGCCTTGTACGGAAATGGGGATGGTCCCAACTCAAACCAAAACGGGGCGCAGCTATCCCTCGATTTTTGTGATACGGTATCACTCACAAGGGTTTCGGCAAATCCTGCCGTCAATTACTCATTTGAGCGGTCCGTGCAATGCGTCAATTCCCAACATAGCTAAAGGAACAAAGAGGTGGGATGCGTATCTATTTGTGCGCATGTAATGCATAATTCCATGTACATCTCTACACGCATATGTATACACATATCAGTGTCCTTTTTCATCATAATACTTGTTCGTTTGTGTTATAGTGCGAAACCGCCTGAACACGTCTTGCTTTTATGCACGACAGGGCGGGTTCTCAATTTGCGTACAAGCCCCTATGTATATCCGGTAACGCATAACTATACATATGGGTCTACGTCAAAAAGGGGAAAGCACCCGTGGTGTTGGTTTGCCTTGCCTTTGAACCACCAAACACAAATTCCCTCACACACACACACGCACACACACACACACAAACACAAGTACACAAACACGCAAAAACACAAGCACACACACAAGCACACAAACACACAAGCACTCAAACACACAAGCACACAAGCACACAAACACACAAACACACAAGCACACAAGCACACAAGCACACAAACACACAAACACACAAGCACACAAGCACACAAGCACACGAGCACACAAACAAACAAACAAACAAACAAACAAACAAACAAACAAACAAAACAAACAAACAAACAAACAAACAAACAAACAAACAAACAAACAAACATGCAAACACGCAAATACGCAAATACGCACAACAACACACAGTAACACTAACGCACAAACAGACAATCACGCAAACACCCACACACACACACATATGTATATATATATATATGCACAATATATGTCTATATACCCTGTATTGATTTATTGCATAGATATATACATGTTTATGTCTGTGTATAATATATACATATATATACACATATGTATGTACATATTGGAGGGCAGACCTGTCTCGCCATCCCCCAATTCTCCCTCCAGCCTCTGGCTGCCAGTTCCAAGGAGCACCTCAAGCGACGTCGAGCGATCCGCCGTCCATCCGCGGGAATCCTTGGGTGGCCCATGCGGTGGCCGAATCAGCTTTTTCACGCGGCTAGGATGCTACGCACATTGGTGCGATTCTAGGATGCAGTTTGACCGTGAGTCGCTGCATCGGTGTAATCTCCGAATTTAAAGAAAGCTCTACGAAACGGACGCTGTTTCAACCCTGGCCATTTACCAGTCACACGGATTAGATCGAAGCATAGATATGGGCTTCTCTCAAAATGAGGAAACCCCAAGATGGTTTGTTTCCTTTGGTTTCTCTGTAAATCAACCCGCAAACAGGGTACCCTCCAAAAAAGACACACCCACATTGAGTTTGTTGCAAAATGGTGGACCAGGCAAGAATGTGCTGCGCTTTCCGTTTGCTTTCTCGGAAAAGCAAACAACAACACAAAACACCAGGTACTCATCTCGACTAAAACACACACGTATGGCTGTCAAAACCAATGGTACCATTTTGGGGTAGGTGCACACCCCATTTTAGTCTATCTTAGTGGGGATTGGGATGTTCACTGGGGGTACGTACGGGATTTTGACCCATGGCCATATAGCTTTTCAATCCGCAGTTTCCGCTCCAAGCTTTGCACCGCAGTCGCTGCAGAACTTGGCGACCAGCGGAAGCTCCGCCCCGCACTTGGCGCAGTCGCGGGTCGAAGCGTCCGGCGACCACCACTGCCCCTCCTGCGTTTTCGGGCGGCTCGGCGTTGACGCGAACGCGTGAAGGTGGGTGCGCCGTGCTGGCACTGAGTCGCTTGGGATGTGCCAAAACTCGCCCCGGAGGGAACCTGAGCTCGTTTGGAAACCAACCCTCGTGGCAAAGATTGGCAAACAGTGGCATGAGGCAACTAGCCCTGAAATTCGGACCTGGGCTGTGCAGCATCGTGGTTCGCACTAGTTTGGTTGCTATGGCATGTGGAAATGCATTGGAAGCTGAACCGGGCTAGGATGTGTGACAGCATCCTTCCAAGAAAAGTGAGTTTCAATAGAAGGGTACTCAGCGCTTGCTCTGGCGTGGTACAGGTCCATCAAAGCCACTACCTGCGCAGAAACAAAAGAAGCTGATAACTAGCTGCTACCGTGCAAGAGACATCAACCACGTAAATGAGATTTCACAAGCACCACAAAAACACACCTAATCCTTTCTGCTGTCCATGTCCTTCCATGCTCGCGTTGTCCATTTACGTCCCAATCTCAATCCACTTTGTACTGGCATCTTCGGATAAGGCAGGAAAACCGGGTGGGAACCTCATGTTCAATCAATTCCTAGCGGGAAGCAAATCAATCTCATCCCAAATTGCTCCACCGGTACCCACCAAATGTCAGACATCAAACTTGGTGTGCCCAGCCCCGGCAACAGCCATTCGGGATTCAGAAAAAGGCGTCCCTTCTTGAAAACTGCGCAGAAGTTGAAAAACCGCCCTTTCTGTGGTACTAAAAGTGGCCATCCCTGTGACATCCTGTAACTACGTCATGTTCAAAGACATTCCCTGGGCCACTCATGGAAACAAATGGGCCTATTCAACTTGTCCGCAACTAAGCCCTCAGTCCTTGAGGATGTTCAAACCAGTAAGGCCATTGACTAGCATAGCCTTGTAAGAACCAGCAAAACGCTTGGATGTTCCACCTGCTTAGTATCTGAGGTATATCCAGGGTAAGTAGAGTCGTCGGGGTTGATTGACTCATAATCATGGCCAAACCTAGTCGCTTAGGTGGAAGAATAAGTCTACTGTTGGTTTAGGGAGGGGTTCTCAGAAGTACTATCGGGTGGGAACCTCTTTAAACCACCGCGAGGGTCATTTTGAGGGTCTCTGTTTCCAGAACCAGCAAACTTTTCACCCCAACCCCCTGGCTCGGAAAACCAAAGGAGGTTTCACTCACCCATTGTTCGGGCTCTGCAGGAACGTCAATAACCTCAAATCACGTATTCCACTGTTGGGGCTCCCCTGTTTTTGCAGCTCCCCCAGGTGGAACCACCCAATTCTCACCGAAGACAAGCCGTGGTTAACACGCGTCCTCCTCCTCCAGATTTGCCTTGCGAGTGGTGCGCTCTTCGTCCCGGCGCGAGCTGCGGAGCACCCGGCGCTGCCGCTCCTCCTGCAAAATAACTATATATATATATATGTATGTACACATATTTGCATGTATATATATATATATATGTGGTGTGTATGTATAGATGTTCCCCAACAATAAAGGTTAGCGATCCACAAGTGCTCCTCAAACGTTCAAGGTTAAAGATCCACCCCCAATAGCCGCCAAGTGATCCCCAAGGGTCCAAGTGCCATCTGTGTGGGAATTGGGTGTGGTTTTTATGGAGGGACAGGCAGGGCCTCCATCTGGGAACGTCCTTTTGGTTGAACCAGGGTTCTATTTAAAGTTCGGCAGGTTGCAGCCAACCGACCCATTCGGAGTTGCGACTGACGACTCTACGCCAGCTTCAGTGGCCCGCCCGAATCATTCGGGCAACTCGGAAAGCTCCTGGCCTGATCCAAATGGCCGCAGCCAACATGGCGGCATTTTTTCCCCGAGTTGGTTTGTATTTAAAAGGACCCCAACAGAAAATCAAATCATTGTTGCCATGACTTGTGATATGACTTGTGAAAAAACCCAGATAGCAAAGCTTGAAGTTCCCGCAAATGACAGACTCCGATAGATGTGACAAAATGGTCCTTGAGGCTCGTGCCAGACTCTAGGCTGCTACAATGACATGCCAAGGAGGGGATAGCTCGAAGTAAAATCTATTGGTGAGACCTCCCTTTTGGTTTTGACAGGCAAACCAAACAAACCCAACTATTTTGGGGTCCATATTTGAAGACAAACCCATTTGGTGGGATCTTCAATCCGGGCCTCGCGGTCTCATGATGGCAACCCCAAATGGTTTCCTCTTGGCTTCTGTCTAGAGCAACCACCAAACAGGTACCTCCAAAAGGGTACCTTCGAAGACACCTACTTGTTGATTCTCCCCAGACTTAAACACAGGGGTGGCTGAGTTGCCAAGGGGAATCGCTGGGCTTGAATCTGGCTTGGGGCAATTCAACATGGAATGTATTATAAACATTGAAAGCCCGGCCTATTGGTGGGCCTATTGGTGAATCTGCATACACTAAACCAACAACAATCAAAATTCGTAGCTTTGGGTGTACTTTGTTTGGCCCATGGATACACTCAGGATGGATGGTTGATTTACATCTATTCCATTTTATCTGCCAAGATGAGCGTTGGAGTGGGGGGGGGGGTTGCTGGGCGGCCCTGTCCAGCAGGCAGAGCCGTGTTGGAGCTGCCAGCTGACAAAGGGGTCCACACACACATATACATATATATATATATAGAAAAATGATGTTTATTTATGGATTCGAACTAATCCAAATATGGATTTTGCCTCCAAGACCCACCTTTTCAGCCTGTGAAAAGAAAAAAATACTTGGCTTGCTTCACACTCTGGTTTCTAAATCTTCAAACTGGACTCCAAAACCCAGAAAGGCTGATTCTGGGACCTAAGATTGCTTAGGACTCAGGTAGCTCGATCTTCAATCCTAAGCGCTTTACAGAGCTCTCCATTAGGTAGCTCCTGTTAATCACCGAAGAAGTAGTTTTAAGCTCTAGAATTTGGATCTACGGGGCATATAGTGAATATGGAAAGCATCCTTCACACCTGCGAAGAGCAATTTTGCTAGGAGCTGACATGTGCAAACATTTTTGTGAACTCCGAAAGCTAGCCATGGCAAAAGCAGGATTTGGAAGATGTCTAGCAATGTTCCAGAGTTCGGCACGCATCATCACTCAGAACGACTTCGCCAGTATTCACACTGGATTTATGCTCACCGATTGCCGAAGGTTTTAAGTGCTTCTTGTCTGTTTTTCATGCACCAAACGAAGACAGTAACTTCAAGTTCAGCTTTGAAGCATTTTGGGATCAAGATTCACGGCTCCCCAAATTTTCCCCATCAAACATCACCCCGAAGGAAGGTCGGCGACGATTGGTCCAAAGAGTGGATGATGTAACTGGCTTTCAAGCGAATTATACGCTCCTGTTCACTAACATGAGGACCCAGCAAAGGGTCCCTTTTTGGAGGCAAATCGTCTTGCAGGACCCCTCAGCCAGGTTCCAATTCTTACTCGACTTGTGAATTTAATTCGGCCTCCAGCCACCGCTCCAGCTCTGCTGCAGACAACTGTCGCACCTGCCGCGACCCACTTTCTGAAGGCTCCGATCGGGATACTCTAAATCTAGCAACTAGTTCAGCTTGGTTTCCCTTGTGTTGATGCTTTCCTTTGGTCACTCCTACAACGCGTTTCCCTTGCGTTTCCCTTTCAACTTTCACCCCCCCCCCCCTTGCAAAAGGCGGTAACGACTCCACAAGAAAACCCCCGCACCCAAATTGTGATTCGCATCATAACCGGGCCCCTGGGTGGCAACTCGAAACACAGCATGGCCATGAGATAAAATGTTCTGAAACGGCGGGCTGGCGAGCCCACTCTCTTAACACAGTCAAGGGCAGAACTAAATAAGGCTCTGACGCTTGGTCTTTGGAGGTATGGTTCCAAATGGTAGAGTCTGAGTGGGCGCTTGAGCCATGAGGGTCATGAACACCTTTGCTTGTGTTGCCAGCAATTTTGGCTAACCCATTGTGCTGTTTCTTCCCCACTTATCACTTAGTTGCGCGGCAATATCAGGGACAAGCGAAGCCGATAAACCATCAAACGTTCGCCCTCTTACAACTTGCAGTATGACCAATCTGGGCCGGGTGAATTCTTGGGTGCTACCGGCAAGGTTTTGGAGGTTCCCGTTTTTTTACATCAAATCCCATAAGGTTTGATAGGGACCCCTCAAAGTTGTCGGTGGACAGAAACTCTCGCCGAATGTCCGCCATTGGGCTCCAGTTAAATTTCATACCCATCCAGGTTTGTCTCAAAACCGTAGACCCTGAAAAGGTGTGCAACTTGGACGCTCGAACGGGCAGGTGATGGAAGCGGAGACAACCGTCAAACTAAGTCAAGGATGTTTGTGAAGGACTTTCTCATACTCCTGTTTCTCTCATTTCTGGCTATTGGCTGTCCTAACACCTGAATCACCCCAAATTGAACCCCCTAAATGAATATGCAGTATAGATATACAATGATATATATATATATATACGTATACAAGGGGCCTCACACACTCGGAGCCGGACGGCCGTTTCGTCACGCCGCCTCGCGGATGGTGAGGCCGCTCTGGATGGACTCCCGCCGCAGGCGCCGCAACGCCTGCCGGCTTTGGTCGTGCCTTGGGCGGTCCCCCTCCTTCCAAGAATCATGGAAGTGGAGAGGTTTGGGAAGACTCCACTTCCGTCCTTGACGGGAGTTTGTTGGTTTGTTGGCTCTCAGGGAATGAGGTTCTGACCCCGAACTAAGCCATCCCTTGCGGTTGACTCTATGCCGATTTCATGTCACAATGAGGTGCGCAGTTTGAGCTATGCCGGATTGCATGAGGGGACGGCATCCAAGTCAAAAGCGATCGTTCGTGAAATTCTGCAGGTTGCAATGCTTGATAAAGTGGCACCGGCACCTGTGTTGGTACAAGATGTGGAAGACCGGCACTTGATTGGTAGGGAGACGGGTCACAACGTGCCGGTCTGAGTCAAAGCCCTCAAGTCAAGGAAAGAACCTTGGTAAACACAAACCTTTGCGAGGTCGCTTCGTTTCGTCCGTGTGAGCCAGGTCAAAACGCCCTTTGACGAGCTGGTTCCCCTAGGCAACAATCGCACAAGCCAGCAACTGCCTGATTCAGGGCATTTCGGGGCGTTCGTTAGGCCGAAGGCTATCCTGAAAAAGGGGCTGTGGTGACTTATCTTGTCTGTGCTTCAGGGCGGGTATTTCTACCAGTCACCCGGCGTGGTGAAAATTACATTCCGCAAGCACTCGCTGTGCGGCAACCTAATTGGTCACAGCAACAACAACAAACAACAACAAACAACAACAACCAACAACAACCAACAACACACAACAACCAACAACAACCAACAACAACCAACAACAACCAACAACAACCAACAACAACCAACAACAACCAACAACAACCAACAACAACCAACAACAACAACCAACAACAACCAACAACAACCACCAACAACCAACCAACAACAACCAACAACAACCAACAACAACCAACAACAACCACCAACAACAACCAACAACAACCAACAACAACCAACAACAACCAACAACAACCAACAACAACAACAAAAGAAAAACAAAAGAAAAACAAAAGAAAAACAAACACGGACAGGGTGGACTCGAACCACCATTTTCATGTGTTCTGCAGATGGCAGCCCATCCGAGACAATGACGCCTTATCCATTAGGCGACTGGTCCTCATGCTGCTCTGTTTTGTTGTTTTTCTTGGTGTGTCACCAGCACACCTCAACCACAACACACCTTCACATGAAGGCATGAGCCCAGGCTGGAATAGGTCTTTCGACCATGGTGCACGAAAATTCATTATTCATGCCCTTATAACGTCATGAGGGAAAACCGCTCCTGGACTAGTTGCCCAGTCCAGCGAGGGCATGTGCACCAAAAAGTGCAGTGTTAGCCAACCAATCCAGGGGCCAAAACGAGAAATGATGTCAAGGTCCCCAAAACGCGGCGAAACCCCAGCAGTCCCCCAACGCACCTGCGCAAGTAGATCAATCCACCTGTAAAGAGCCACTAGAGGTGGATGGTTCCCCCAAGCGCAAAGGACGTGGAAGGACACATATTTATCATCTGGAGCCGCCCAACGTTTTGCAACCGTCAAAAGTGGACCGAACACGGGGTACAAGGTCAAAGCTCGGCATGGAGCTATGGCCACCCACCAGCACTGTATATCATTTTGCTGGTTAGTGGGAAAGGATGCGTTTGTGGACCGATGAATTAGCAGGAACACTGAATTAGCGGGAACACACGCATGTTCACAAGGAATAGCAAAGTTCCAACCAAATGGCAAGGATTCGCCGATTTGCCCAAGCCTCCACCCCCACCCAGCGCCTCATCGTCGGAACTCTTGCCTCCCAGAGGGTTCACGTGTTGACCAGTGCTTCTTGTTGTAACAAATGCATGCCTTCCAATGTCATCCGTGACTACAAAAGTCATCCCTGGATGCAGGTGGTTAAACAAACAACAAATCCATGTGAGATCAACCTGCTTGTGGCTTCCCCTGGGGGATATGTTGCACATGGTCAGCTATTCCGCACCCAGATCCTATGCTTCCATCGTTCAGACCGACATGATGTTGCTGGGAGTGCAGAATCCAAACTTTGGAATACCCGGATGCCGTTGAGTCAGTCAGATAGGTTCATAACATAGTTATCTTTTCGGAACCTCAAGATATACCAGGTACGTATACATCATCTCAAACGAAGCCGAAGCTGGGATCCCCATGGTCACGTGTGTTGTGTGTGTATATATATATATGTATAGTGAGATTGGGCAGAAACAGTGAAATGTGCCACGCGTACGAAAGGCCGAGCATTCCATTTCAGCTGCGATTTCGGTGTTTCCTAAATAAGAAAATATCAACTTGTTTGTTCTTTCGTTTTCCCGGCATATCTTCACCTTTTCTCGCTACAAGCGCAAGCAGAACGAGCATGTCTCCGTATGCCTTACCCGGCGAAGGGTTGCGACAGTAGGATTCAGCGCATGGTATCGGCAATACTTTGTTAAAGGCTGTTGTGCCGACGTCAAATTGTTCTCCTTTCATGCCTGTAGCACATATATATATATATATGTTTTATAATATATATATATATATATATTTGTACATCCAATGTCTGAATATGCCGCCCCCATGTCCCAACTGGAATGAAAACGCGTGATTCGTCCCGCCCGCCTTCCGGCGCGGCGGTCTCCGCCGCCGGAACTTCTGCCGGCGGCGACGGCGGCGACGGCGGCGCCGGCGGTTGCGGCGCCGCCGCCGCGGTGGGCGCTTCGGCGGTCGGCAGAGAGGCGATGCCCTCCGCGCGGATGTGGAGGAAGGCCTGGCTGAGCTGAGACACCAACATGGCCATGGGTCAAAAGCCAAATCGTACCCCCAGTCAACATCCCAATCCCAAGTAAAATAGCCTAAAATGGGTGGTGCACCTACCCCAACAAGGTACCATTGGTTTTGACCCACAGCCACATGGCTGCTTGGAAGCTGGCTCCCTCGCTTGATGCGTATGGACAAGTCCCTGCTTATTTGCTGGTCCCAACCGGCCAAGGCAAGAGCAGGATCTTGCAAACAGTGATTGTGTTCGCACTAGCTTGGCCACTTCCCAAAATGATGGCTACTGTCCTTTTGCTTTCCACATTGCTCAAGTCATAGCACATGGCGACTTCCGCATACTACACTAGGTGCTTGATCTGCGTTCATGTCCTATTTTCCGAGTTCATACCAAGAAACTGGCCATGGCAAACTCGGAAAACATATTGGCCAGGACCTCACCACAAACCCCCACACCGCTCAAGTGCATCTGCGGCCAACGAGGCGGGATTTGTGCTGGCTGCTCGCTTTCTGAAACGAACTCATACCACGCAATGCCTCAAAAAATATGTTAGGTCCTCCAGAGAGGATAGAATAAGGGTATATCCGTATTTTTTTTCTGCAGTCTACTTTAGTAGGGGAACCCTCCCCCGAACAAAAGGGTAAAAGGGCACTACTGGGGGACCTAAAATTGAGAGTCGTTGTTCAAAACGACAGGGTCCCTATTTGGGATCTGCGCTGCATTTTCCTTAGCCACCTAAAGGTCAACAAGAAAAGGGTCAACACGAAAATCCTAAGGGGAACTGCCCCCTAAGGGGTCCCGATGTGGCCGCAAAAGGGTCAACCAGAAACGCCACCGATCAGCGATCTAAACAGCCCTGCCTGCTCCTCGCCGGCCTGCAAGGCGGGGGCGTTTTTTGGTGGGCTCAAGTCCTCTTTCAAAAGATTACGGTGATGGGTTCGGTTCCAGGGACTGTGTCAGTGCAAACATTCCCAACTCCGCAAATATCAGGTATTTGGAATCTGGACGGTACTCAGGGTCGTGTTGAAAAAGTTCCTAAAGTTTCCTCAACGAATCCCCCACATCTACTCCCTCAAATGTAAGGTCCATGCGAGAAAGGCTTTTGCATTGGGCCCATGAAAGTGGCTGCTGGTGGTTCTCCGAATTCCTGGTGGAACACACAGACCCTTTACTGCATGGTGTTGAACGCTTGCTACTGGGGAACCAACCAAGAAGGGATAAGGGTGCCGCGGAACTGGGGAGGTTTTAAACGAGCCAATCTGTGGTCTATACGTTTTGTCAGCCCTCTTACACACCAAGCACCCCATCCAACATCATCTCTCCTGGCTTCTCCGCTTGACAACTTCCGAGGTGCCATGGTTGACCACTCTGGTCCGGATGTGGGCCATGGCCATTAGTTGCCTAGGAAAGGGTTGATTGCCATCTTCTCGGGCACTCCAAACATACATCATTTTGAAGCTGTGTCATATTTAGTCTACTCTAACATATGCAACATCATGACAACAGTGTGGAGGAGACCCCAAATCTCCACCAACCTCAAGGGAAAGTATGTCAAACGACCAGCAAACGTGACAACTATCGCAGCTTATGGCTCCCACAGAGAACCCCATATCCCCATGGCTAAACTTCCATGGCTGCTCCTTTCCGAAGCCATCCCTAGAATGCCACCCCCAACGTGGGAGAACGTAAATTCAGCTTCCTCTCAGTTGGTGACTCGCATTGCTTTGGTGTGGGCTTCCGAAGCTACCCCTACGAATTGGCAGAGACAGCATGTTCCGTGTTGTCCGAACCAATGTAATGCTCAAATGCAAACCTGGGTGCTTCGGCTTCGTGCCAAAGCAAATACAAACAGCTTGCGCAATTTTTTTCAACACTCTTGCATTATGTGCTTCTTGCTTTGTGAAGTCTGCGAATGACACACTATGCTTCATTTGCCTACATACCGCAGTTCAGCGATGATGAGCAAATATCACATAGGCTTGCGTGTTTGTGTGAGAGTTTGTTCTGGGGGTAGTCTGCTTAGGTTGGATTCAAACAAATGTATCTGCAGTGGTGATAGTTTCTCTCGAAAACCAACAGGGACGTTTAACAAATGTTCTGAAGCAAATTAACGCAACTACTGTTTTGGTGTTCCTGCAATTTGGACGCCTTCCCACATGATGAGAAACCTGTAAAAACAAGTAACAAAGAAACGTCCAACGCCCGCGCAAGGGCAGTCCTGAAGGAAACTGGTGGCTTGCTGGCACATGTACTGCTTGTTGCTCGCCGATGAGGGTCAGTCATCCAACGGGGGGGACCCAATGGTAAATAGGAAGGGCTAAATGTATAGTTGCACACATGAATCTCCTTTGACCATGGCCTAATCTGGTTTAGAGTACCCCCCAACTCCAAATTGCTTGGGCCCTTGCGACCGACAAGGGCGTGAGGCGCTTGTGAAATCTCCGCAAAAGACTCATCTACGATTCCACTGCCATCCTGGTCAGAAGTGCTTTGGCTCCATCTTGTGCGCTGTCCATCTGGAAAGCAATGATTAGTGGCTATCCCCCAACTAAGCCCATTCGATATCCCCAACGGCAAGCCGTGCAACTCTTCTGCAAACCCTGACTAACCAGGAGTCGCTCCGAGCCACTGCGGAGCCTATCTGGGCAAAGGCTCCTGGGGGAAAAAGGCCAATAGTTGCAAGTTTGTCATGTCACAGCACATGCGCACCCCCAACCACCGGCAAACGCTACCTGGCCTTGAGGAGCGCCTTGGGGCGCTTGTCCTTCGGGTGCAAGGCTTGCGGAAATTCCCGCTTTTCTGCGCAGCTTCTATAATTTGCAAATTGGAAATGAGGAATCACAGAGGAAAGGACCTTCCGAATTGGTGAAATCGCTTTACCTCCAGGCAAGCTCGTTATCATTTCCTCACACTTGTGTAAGACCACTGAAAGGGCTTCCCATCAACTAGTTCTCCTTGCCCACAGTCCGAGGATGGTTTGACCATGAATATGATTTGTGCCTCGGCGTCTGGCAGTAAACGTGATGCAGAACAAAAAGGCAAATGACATCCTTATGTTGCGTTTTGTTCGCGAAGAGAGCTACATGTGCACGAAAACACAGAGAGGCCAAGGGCGGAGTTGACAAAACACCACACTCGGAAAACCTGGTTCTGGCAAGAGATTTGTCAATTCTAAGTCAGGGCTTGCCACCGTTCGGCAGCAAGTCAGCAATAAGTCAGCAATTTAATTAGGAAAGGGCTCCGCAGTTTTATAGCAGCGCCAAAGAACCTGCGTATCAATGGGGCAGGTGGTCCTAGTCATAATTTGAGCAGTGTGTTATTCGGGCGCATCAGCCCTATATCCTCGCAGCCATGCGCCCACGCGGAGTTCCTAATTACACAGACGTTTCTCAGCGGCCTACGCAGGATAACCTTGAACAGCCTACGCGCACTGCCTATGCGATCGATTTGCCCCACCAGAATTGCCAGCGCGGCGCCTCCGCAGAAGGCTTCCCCCCCGACTGAGCGAATACCTAGCCAAAACAAACACTGCTCATTGGGCAAACGGTGCTTCACTGCAGCATAGGGGCATATAGAGGCCCTTCGACGGGAATTCTGATCATTCGATTCGGGAGTCTTCAGCCACTCTAGACTGCGCACGCGCGTTGGTTGATGTCTTGTTACAATTGAACAATGGGTATGTACTAACTACCGATGATAGACGGTTTGATTGGGAACAAAAAAGCAAATATAAGAAACTGGATCCAAACCACAAATCAAAACTGGTGAACACTGGATTAAAAAAGTAAGGCAGCACAGCGAAGGAGACAAGCAAACAGCCGCAGAATCTGATGCCGTTTCAGAAGCATGGGAAAGGTCATGGCCGGGCCTTGGCCACTGACTGCTGAATCAGTAGCTGGATTCTCCAAATTTGTGTTGCCCTTTAAAGGCCAAGAGAAACTCGCCCCACCAAAAGAAAACCCAAGATGTGATCATTAATCTAAGTCTCTATAGATGGGTTGATGACCATCCCCACCAACCCCAAATACATACTAGAGCTATCACCATAGAAGGTTTCCTTTTTGTGTTCCCTTCAACAGCCAAAAGGGGAGTCCAACCAACATGAAGAAATCAGGGCAAACCGATGAAGGTCCTTTGCTTGGGAACTTGGGTTCTGGAATTTGTGTAGCTTTGCAAAATGGGTGTGTCGTTCAGGGTACAGTGTCCCTCATTGAAATTCTAACCCCCTAGTAGGCGTGGTTCGTTGTTGGTAATTGGGAACCATGTGGGGCTTTGAAAAGGAAGCCTGGGTTTCTCAACACACACACACACACACCTGGTGATGCCATGGACAAATCCTCTTTGGTGATGGGTACTTCCCACGGCTCCATACGGGTGTGGCGTTTGCTGGAACTCCTTTTTCGGCTTTGAAAGGAACCAAACAGGACACCAGGTTGCAGGTGGGTGTGTCAAACAATGCAGGAGTCCTGACTGGGACGGTGTGGTTTCCCTAGCATTGACGTCCCGGTCCGGATTGCAGATAGGCATCCCCCGGTTTGAGCAACCCATCACATAGCTGCGGTGCCTTTTGTGTGCTTCCTCCGCAAAGACGGTTTCTGATATGAGTACCCTTTTTAAGGGACACAAAGGGGATAGGCTATCGCCAAAACTCCCATTCACTAGAGATTGGCGGGCATTGGCATCAATACACTTCTCAGTGGGTGACGGGGATGTTTGGAAACGCCGCCCATGGCTCCTATGGGCTTCGCGCTTACCAATTCGCAATGGTGTTCTTGCTTTTGCATGGCGTTGACCTTCTCATTGCATTTGAGCTCAAGGCCTGACATCTCACATAGACAGCAGTCGAGATAGAAAGGCTGTGCTGTGCGTTCCTTCCGGAGATGCATCAACTACAACAAACATAACCTCCACTGTCCTCCGATTTCATCAGGGGACTCTTTCCTTATTCTGAAATAGATTCAGGGCCAACACGTGTACCACAGGTCATACCTCATGGTGGACCCCCTTGCGATATTTGAAGCCAAACCTTGCGATACTTGAGGCCAAAAAGGACACCAATCCATTCCTTCTCGAGAAACCCTCAGTCCTAACAAGGGATCCCCTATTTTTTATTTTACCCCAAAATACCCAGATGTCCCCAAAAGGGTTCCTCCCCATATTCCTTTGACCCCACTCCGCTACGCTAAACCTTCCGTTTGCTTAAGCCTGCTAGGCAAAAACACAAATTCCAGTAGTGACCGATGGCCTTTAAAACCAACACGTTGAAACAACCAAAAGCTCTTAAGCAATAAGACCAACCAGGAAAAGTAAACAACACGCTTCTGAAACGCACATGGAAGACACAAAGCATGTTCTTAAGCAAATGCCGCCAACAAAAACACATGTTCTAAAACGGTCCTTCTTTTAAGCGAATGGAAGCACCCGATCCCTTGGAGAACCCCCCCCCCCCCGGCTGTTTGGGACGTGTCCTTGGTGGACTCCAAAAGCACAAGCTCCTCCTCGAAACCCTCCAGCAGCTCTTTGGCGCTCACGGAGACCCGGCCCA
Source organism: Effrenium voratum (assembly GCA_963377175.1). Lineage (NCBI taxonomy): Eukaryota > Dinophyceae > Suessiales > Symbiodiniaceae > Effrenium > Effrenium voratum. The sequence goes on along the minus strand of CAUJNA010000935.1, from coordinate 638,485 downwards.
ACAGATCCGCCTTCCTGCGCGGCGGTTCCCGGCGGGTGAAACCGGAAGGATCATCCGAATCATCCGAAGGGTGGGGCCGGTGGGGCTTCCCTGGTGAACGTCAAAATAGGTGGCAAATGGATGTAGTTCATCCACCCCCAGTCAAGCCATGCTTGGCTGCATATTTCCAAATTGGGTGCCAAGGCCATTATGCTCATGGCGGCTGAACAATAGAATTCAAAGGCAGTACCTGGAGTCTCCATGACCCCTTAGAAATCGATCCATGACCCATTATTTTGGGTAATGACCCCATTTTTTGAGGGTCATGGAGACTCCAGGTAGTTGATGACTTGGGTGGGAAAGAAATTTGAAGGGAGACCCAAGGAAAACCCACACAGCGGGCTTTGTGGTTAGGAGGCTTCCTTATATATTACCCATAACTCCTTCTGTATACTTTTGGGTCTGAATTTTCTACAGGGATCTCCAGGGTGAGGAAACCTCAAAATGGGGTCTTCGTCCCAAGATTCTTAACCTTGGGCCCAACCCATTTGGCTGCGGGCTCCCCTCATCGATCCAAGTGGCCCGATTTTGTCGAAGTCGCTGACGGTGAACTCCACGGTGTCTTCCAAAGTCACCAGCAGCTCAAAGCTGGCGTCCCACACAGGATCCAGGCAGTTCTGGCGCGGGAACTGTTGGGGTAGCCAGTGGTGTCCTCCGTTTTTATTTTCCTGCACAAAGAGGGAAAAGTTGGTCCTGCTATATGTTGAAACATGGCAGCCAAGACCATTCAGTTTACTAAAGGATCGCTCTGTTGTTTGTTGCGTTGCTGTTTTGTTTTCTTAAGGGAAGCCAAAAGCGGAACGGCATACACTCGCCATTTGCTTCGGGGCCCCATTTGAGTTGTTGAAACACCATGGGAACAATAATTGGCCATCCCTGCAACAAGGGCCACTGCAGGGTCCCTGAAATAGTACCAGAAATGGACATCATAGTAGAGGACAACAACAACAAAACAGCAACTCTTAAAGTTTTGGAACCCTCCTGACAATGCCTAGGAAAAAAAATGTTTCTTCATCATGCCATGTGTCATGGGGGCAGGGGGAGGGGGAGGGAGCCCAAATAAGCCCTCATTAAGCCCTTAATAAGGCCTTGTTTGTGGCTTATTGCAGCCCCCGTGTGGCAAACAAAAATCTGTAGCGACAGCAAAAGGGGCCCCATCCGCACCAGGGAAGCTCATTGCCTTGATTGGGAGGCCGCTTGCCTTGCAGCAACGAGCTCCTGGCACCTTAGGGAGACTGGACTATGATTTTTCCTATCTGGCCGTGGGTCAAAATCCTGTACCCACATCCCAATCCCCACTGAAGTATAGCCCAAAATGGGTGGCGCACCTAAAAAATAGTATAAAGGGGGCCTGTAGGGAAGGATTTGTTCAATTTCAGGGAATTTTTCCAAGATTGAATTTTAACCTATCTTCGCTCCTGTTCTGTTTTCTCATTAAGGTTAATAGTAGAATTCTTGTAAATGTTTAACACGTTCTTCCTTGCGGACAGCGCCTACCCAAGATTGAAAATATTAAAAAAATAAAATTATCAATCTAATTTGTGTTCTTCTTCATTTTCTCCATCACCAAAAAAACCCTAACATTTTCGTTCTTGAGTTGTTTGTTCTACCCATAACTACAAGTATTATCATATAAAAATATTATGCTGCTTCATGTTCTCTATTGTTTTGTTTCATATGTTTATTTGTTTGCTCGTGTCTTGATTTCATATGTTTCAATATCAATGGTTTACACACAGGGCATTCTATTCTCTCTTTAAACCGTTCTCGCTGTTTTTCCAAAATAACATCCCTATTGTTGTCATAATATTCTTTCTGTGCTTGTTGGATTTGTTCTTTGTGTCTTTCTCTATACTGTTTCTTTTGTTCTAAAACTTTGTCTCTGTTTTGTTCTCGGTATTGCTTTCTAACTTCTAATATGTCTTCACGGTATGCTTCATAATGTTCTTTTGCCTGTTGCCTTTCCTTTTCTCGGTTCTGTCTATGTTTCTCTCTACTCTTCTCACCACATCCATTACAAAGTTTTCTACCATCAGTAAATTCTACATCTGGGTTAGACTTTTTACACCAACTACATTTTCGCTTATTTTGTTCCTCCATAATATTTATACCCATTATCCCTTTAAATGTTCTTGGGGAAATCAATAACTTTTTTACATTTTTTTCATTTAATAACAGTCTAACATTTTGACATTTTCAAGGTTCAGGTTTCAGACCATTTTACGGCTTTCTGGGGTGTTGGACGGTGTATTTCTTTTGACATTTTTAATTACACCAATTTATTCAAAGGCTTTGTTTGTAGGATGGAACTGACGGTCGCGACGGTGGCAACTAACCACGACAAAATGAGCAACTGTGGATTGCTGTTTTCAAATCTCGCGACTACCAGTCGCAAATCTCGCGACTACCAGTCGCAAATCTCGCGACTACCAGTCGCAAATCTCGCGATTGCGAGTTGCTGGTCGCAAATCTCGCGACTGTGGGTTTGGTTGAAAATCCTAACTCACCAAAACAAGGGCAAAATCCACCATTTCACAACTCCCCCAAAATCAACAACCACATCAACTTCATCAGTTTCATTTTCAAACAAATCCCCAAACCCACATTTCAACATTGAACCCAAACCCACAAAATCCAAACCCACAACCCAAACCCCCACCCAAAAAGACTTAAAGAAATATTACCATATATAGTATAGAGAAATGGCAGGGGATTACAGCACGGGTTCAGTAAATTGATTATCTAATATCCAATAATGAAGGTCAAATAAAAACAGGGAAGAATAACAAACCATTGAAAAAACTAATCATCAACAACAAAGAATACTATTATAACAAAGACAAACCATTATCAACATCACTTCAAAACAAACTCAAGCAAGTCAGCAACACACAAGGTTTCAAACGATTTAATCTTCTAAAAAAAGCATCAAACACAATGAGAGGCATTAAAAACAATCCAGAAGTACAGGTTTAGAGCAGGAGCGAAAACATCAGAGACATTTTCAGCATTGAAACGATACGCCAACACATATTCAATAACCAACATACCATTCAAGGGATACAAAGGATTTACATAGGTGAAATGGCAAGAAAAGAGACTATCAGAATATCTTGAAAAGGAAAAATCAATGAAAATTATTATTGATGTTGATGTCCTTTTTGACCACCACGAAACAGACGCACCCACAAAATTTACAATGAGGAGCAGGAGATACAACATTCTAAACATTGCTGATTTGAAAAAGGCACTGGATAATATGCCTAAAGACATTGAATTACAAATTGAAAATTCAGAACTAACAAGGTCAGGTTTTATAATAAACAAAGTCCATAAAATAAACATCCACTACGATAAATACAATCCAAACAGAGCAGGTAAATATATGGAACTACCAGAATGGATTTCAAAGAACAAAGCGTGTATCAACATTCAAAATGATGATGAATTATGTTTTAAATATTGTGTTTTATGTAAATTGTATGAAGTCTTCAAGAAAGACCATCCACAACATATGAGACACTACAAGAAATTAATAACTACTGAAAGTCTAATTCAATGGGATGGTGTACATTTTCCAGCATCGAATGATGACATAGACCATTTTGAAGAAATCAATAACAAATCTATATCAGTTAATGTTTATGTTGAAGATGAGAACCAAACCATCAGAGCAGACAGAATAACAAAAATTGAAAGACCATCTTGTCATAATAATTTGTTACGAATTGAACAAAACAACAACGAACATTATGTTTTAATAAAAGATTATAATAGATTAATGGGTAGTCAAACCAACAATCACAAAACAAAGATATTTCATTGTATTTACTGTCAGCACGGTTTTCAATCAGAAAAACTTTTAAATTCTCACTTAATAAAAGGTTGTATGGCAAATGAAATTCAACACACAGAAATGCCAGAAGAAGGGACATCAATGAAGTTTGAAAAGCATTTCAAGAAACTGAAAGCACCATTTGTTATTTACGGTGATTTTGAATGTTTAACAACAGAAACATCAGATGGCATCAAAGGGACTTACGAGGCACCGCCTCTTGGGCAACCAAAGGGAGCATACCCTATGCAACCAAAGGGAGCATACCCTATGCAACCAAAGGGAGCATACCCTATGCAACCAAAGGGAACCTACGGCGAAGCCCTAGGTTGCGCGCCTCGCGGAACCTACCAGAACCATAAACCCAGCGGTTATATGCTTAACCTTGTTAATGCTTATAGTGGAGAAATGAAACCATTTTTATACAGAGGCGAAGATTGTATTGATAAATTGTGTGAAACATTAAACGATATTAGAGACGATGTAATGGAACAAATGAAAAAACCAAAAGATATGATTATGTCAGATTTAGATGAAATCAAACATTTAGAAGCAAAAAAGTGTTTATGTAATGAGAATTTCAACAACAAAGTAGAAGCGAAAAAGAAGGTCGCAGACCACTGCCACTTTACAGGATTATACAGAGGAGCGGCACATATGAAATGTAATATAGACTATTGCCTTAAAAAATATCATATACCTGTATTCTTTCACAATCTTAAAAACTATGATGCTCACCTAATAATTTCTAATCTTGAAAAGTTAAATACAAAGAAAGAAAGCATATCAGTAATAGCACAGAACAGTGAGAAGTTTATTACATTTTCATGAAACAGACTTGAATTTAAGGATAGTTTCAGTTTCTTGTCATCATCATTAGATAAACTTGTTAAATTAACAAAATATGAAGATAATAAATTAAGGGACAACTGGCAGGAACATTTCAAATACAGTTTCAAAGGTAAATACATTAAAAACGAAAAAGATTTATTTTTACTGACAGAAAAGGGAGTTTATCCTTATGATTATTGTAATGACTTCAATAAATTTAATGACACTGAACTACCAGAAAAGAAACATTTTTACAGTAGATTAAGTGAAGAAGATATAAGCGATGCTGACTACGAAAGAGCAAAATTAATTTGGAAACACTTTAACATTAAAAACCTTGGTGAATATCACGATTTATATTTAGAAACCGATGTATTATTATTAACCGATGTATATGAACATTTCAGAAAACAATGTCTAACAGATTATGAGTTAGACCCAGCCCATTATTATACATTACCTAACTTTGCTTGGGACGCGATGCTATTAAAAACAGGAATTGAACTTGAACTTTTACACGATGAAGAAGTTTATAAAATGATAGAGCAAGGACTAAGAGGTGGTATGTGTCAGGTTTCAATGAGAAAAGCAACTGCTAATAATAAGTATATGGGAGATGCTTATGATGAAACAATGCCGTCGTCCTACATCAATTATTTAGATGCTAATAATCTTTATGGTCTGGCAATGTGTAAGAAACTACCATACAAGAAAATAAGTTTGTAAAAGATAATTTCTCAGAAGAAGACATTAAATATCACGACAGTCATTACAGCAACAAAGGATATATTTTAAATATTGATTTAGAATATCCAAAAGAATGCCACGACAAACATACTGATTATCCATTAGCACCAGAAATTATGAGTGTATCAGCAGATATGCTTAGTGATTATCAGAAAGAAACCTACAAAGCATATCATTTTAATAATGCTCCAAAGATGAGAAAACAAACAAGTTGATACTAAATGTTATGGATAAACAAGATTATGTTTTACATATTGACATTTTAAAATTCTATTTGAAACAAGGACTTAAAATCAAGAAAATAAACAGAGTAATAGAATTTAGACACAAGCAATGGCTTAAACCGTGGATTGACTTTAACACAGAGAAGCGAAAGAACGCTACAAGCGATTTTGAGAAAGACATGTATAAATTAATGAATAACGCTGTATACGGCAAGACTTTAGAGAACACACGGGGTCATATAGACTTTGAATTAGTTGATACACCTGAACGATACCAAAAATGCGTTAATAATCCTAATTTCAAATACAGGCATGTCATTAATGAAAATCTTATAGGAGTTGAAACATACTAAATCAGAGGGCATCTATGATGATTTTAATGATCTTAAAGAATTTATGGACTTCAGTGATTATGACCCTAACCATAAATGTTATGATAAATCAAACAAGAAAATATTAGGACAATTCAAGGACGAATGCTCGGGAAAAATAATTACACACTTCATAGCGTTAAAACCTAAATCATACTGTTTCAAAATACTCAATGAAGAAAAGCAAGTGAAGAAAAGTAAAGGAATAGTTAAACATAAAGTACAGTCTCAGTTGAGTTATGATACTTATGATGACACACTGAAACATAACAGTTGTGATACAATAACATTCAATAGTATCAGAAGTAAAGCACATCAAATATACAGTATAACGCAAACCAAACAAGCTTTAAGCAGTTTTGAAAATAAACGCTTTTATATTGACAGTATCAATTCTTTGCCTTACGGCCATTATAAATCATTATAAAGAAAAGATGATATAGGATATATATAGAGGTATGAACAGATATCAAAATAGTAAAATTTATAAAATTGTTGATGTTGGATATAACAAATGCTATATTGGAAGCACCTGTGAAAGCTTAAGTCAAAGAATGGCAAGACATAGATATAATTATGAGAAAGCGAAGCAATGGAACAATAAAACAAACTGCTCATTACTATTCAATGAATACGGGGTGGAGAACTGTAAGATTGAACTGATAGAAAATTACCCTTGTGAAAACCGAGAACAATTACTACAACAAGAAGGTTATTATATCAAAAATACAGAGTGTGTTAATAGATGTGTTGCTGGAAGAACTATCAACGAATGGAAAGAAGACAATAAAGTGCATTATCAAAATATGCGGAAAGCAAATTCAGAAAACAAGAAAGAATATATATGTCAGAAAAGTAGTGAATATTATAATAAATACAAGGAACTAATATTAGAAAGAAGAAAGGAACAAATTGAATGTGAATGTGGAGCATCTGTAAGAAAAGGAGATATCAAAAGACATTTAAAAACAACCAAGCACAAAACCTTATTACAGGAACTTAACAAAAGTAGCGAGTAAAATTACAAATATACTTAAAGAAATAAGTATATTATATATTAACTGAAAATGGTGTGCTTTATGGTAGATAATAAGAAAAATAAAATTTCTATGACAAATGATGAATTTGATTTGTTATGGAGTTCTATTGAAGGTGAAGTTTCAGACTTCAGCACGGATACAGAGGAAGAAATTAAGAAGGCAAAGGAAAAGGAAAGTAAGAAAAAAAAAATGATGTATTAAACAAGAAATATAAAGAAGAAGGATACAGTAAATACAACAGTTTTTCAGCACCTTTCGCAAGGTATGAATATCAGTTAGACATAATGGATATGATTTCACTGATGAAGGCAACGGGCACATCAGATTTAAGCAGTCCAAGATATGGATTAATATGTATAGATATATTCAGTAAAAACTACACATTGAACCGATGAAGGTTAGAGACGGTGAGACTGTTTATAAAGCAATACTTCAATGCTTCAAAGTATTAGGTCATCCGATGAGTCTTTATACGGATGATGACGGGGCATTCGCATATAAGAAATTACAAGAGTATTTAGAAGGTGAAGCAATAAGAAACATAATAACATTGACACACGCGAATGTTGCTGAACGCTCCATTCGCACTGTTAAAAAGATGTTAGGAGACAGAATAAAAGCGACTAATAGAACTTGGACGAGTTTATTATCAGCAGTTTTAACAAAATACGATCATCAAATGACACACGGGACGACAAAACTTACACCTAATGAAGCACACAAAGACGAAAACGCAGTGGAAGCGAAGGCGAACTCATTAATGAAAGAGAAATATTTAAGAACGTATCCCAAATTAAATGTAGGTGATAAAGTCAAAATTTATAACAAAGGAAAAGGTAATTACACATCAAGAAAAAAACCCCCTTCAAAATGGAGCGCAACATCATTTAGAATAACTAACATAGGTCGTGATATGATGCTTAATAAGTATTATGAAATTGAAGGAAGACTCAAAAATTCAATAGGCACGAATTACTCTTAATAAATGATTAAGAGTAATAAATTGATAATATTATCAATGTTTAATATTATCAATTTGAATTAGTTACATATTTATAACACACTCTCTCAACGGCATTCTGATATGCTCTTTCTCTATGAATTCTTTTACATTTGTCAGTCCTTAAATGCTTTGCCATATTAGACTTACTTTTAATCATACACCCGCATCTTTCACATTCTAATGACTCATCATTTTCTATAAAATACTCTTTAAAGTAAACCAATCGCCCACTTCCTTTAAAGTAAATGATGCTTCTGTTTTATTCGCTTGTTTGTATAACTCATTGACTGAACCGAACCCAGTTTCAACATCGTAATAAAGTTTATGTAAAACCTCATCTTTTGATAATTTACTCATTATTTAAAAAGAATAGAATAAAATAATTCTTAATATTTATCAATAATATTAAGAAGTATTATAATTAACTTTTATCTTCTTCTATAATATCATCAATAGTTAAATCATTTTCCCATAACTTTCCAATACATTAAAACAAATTGTTCCTTTTCAATGTCTATCTTCTTTTTCTCCAAATCATTAAATATATCTGATTTCTTACAACATTCTCCACAAATATTAATATAATGTTTATGGTAATAACTCATTCTATGTATTTTTCAATTAATCCTCTATCATTTCTAACTTCTTTTTCAAAATCTAAATTGCTCCCTGTAATTTTACAACCGCATTTTAATGTAGTCATTAGTTCTCTATTATATATAGGGTCATTTCTTTAAGTAGTTTTTTTAATCATTTATTTCGTATTTTCCTTCTTCGTTCTTAAACAGTTTATAAAATTCAATAGTTTCTTGCTTCGGGCTTTTAATTTTGTTCTTATTTAACATATCCATATATTGCTTTTGCTTATCTTGAAAACTTCCAGACGGTCGCCCTATTTGTTTCTTTTCAAAGATTTTATCCATCTTCTCCTTATCGTCTTCGTTATTGCTTTTAGGTTGGTCTATTTTTTCATCAATATTCTTAATAAGTTCAGTTAATGTTTTAATATTCTTACTAATAATTATAACCTTTTTCATTAAATCGTTAATTGTAAAACTTTCATTTTCTGACATTTCTATATATAAATATTTATATATTTATTTATTTATTTATGCGTTTGAAGTAGTGTTAAATCTACTCTTTATATACTAATTTATCCCCATTTTGTATTATAGTTATGTTCCCAAGTTTCCTCGCGTGAGTTTCCGTTTTTTCTTTGGTTTTCATTGTATGAATTATTTTTATCAACCTTCCGCATTTACACGGTAGGCACTTAACATTCGCCCCGTCTTTATCCACATTGATTTCATTAGTCTGATTGTCTTGACCTGTTTGTTCCACATAATGATAGTCGCTGTAATCATAACTTTCCATTGCTGTTAGTCTGTCTTCAATCGTTTTAATATTTTCGTCCATTGCTTTACTAATTTCTTTCTGTTCTTCTTGGTGATGTTCTATTAATTCGCTCATCTGTTCTTGCTTTTGTTTCTGGTTTTCTAAAATTGTTTCTAGTCTTTCTTGTCCCGTCTTTTGCTTTTCAAAGAATTTCATTTTGATAAATGTTCCGACTCCCGCTTGTCTTCATATAGTTTCATTTGACTATCAATCGTTTCACCTAATACTCGTTGTGTTTCAATTAATATATTCATTTGCTCTTGTTTTCCTTTTTGTTCTTCTAATGTCTCTTCTATTCTATCTTGTCCTTCTTTCTGGTCTTGCATTAATTTAACTATTTTATTTTCCTCTTGTATTTGGTCATTAATTTTGCTTTTGACCATTTATATTAATATTTACATTTTTTTATTTTTGAAATGTTGTATTACTAACTTAACTAATTCTAATGAATAATAACAACATTTTTTAATTTGATTGTCAGTTATTACAACTTGTTCTATTTTCTCAACTTCATCTATTATATCAATACAGTCTGAATAAGTCCTATCCATATAAAATAATAAGATAAATTATTATAAATTAATCTTATTATTAGAATATTCGGGGCTCAGCAATGGGGTTTTCTTCGGACTGGACAACACAAGCGAGGTTCAAACTAATTCAAACTAATTATCTTCAATGCTTATGATTGAAGCAATGGAAAGCCTGTTCCATTTCAAGATACATCCCCTAAATCGTATCTTGAAAAGATGTTCCATTCAATAATAAATATAAAATATGTTTGATAAGTATTTATAATATCATTTTTGTAATGCCTGATAATTCACCACCAAAAATAGAACCAATAAATGTTAGACAGTATGAGTTTAAAGTTTAAACAACCATCATATGATAAAGCAGATAAACTACCATTTCGCAGTATTATTTGTAGTTCATCACAGGGAGGTAAAGGAATTTTAATACAGAACCTCGTGTTAAAAGTGTATCGGAACTGCTTTGAAAGAATATACATAGTCTCACCAACAGCAACGATTGATGAAGCGTATAGAGAAATTATTAAATATGTTGAAACTGAATTAAAAGTAGATAATAACAAAGAGCAATATATTTTTGTAGAATATAACCCCGAAGCATTGCAAAATATAATTGATACACAACATAAAATTATAGATTATCAAAAGAAAATAGGAATGAAGAAATTATCTTCGTGTCTTCTGATAATTGATGATTTCGCAGAAGGTAAAACATTTATGCGATATAGTAAAATATTACACGGTTTATATACAAAATCAAGACACTTCGGGTTGTCCGTTATTACAGCCGTTCAAAAATACAATGCCTTAGCACATTTGTAAGATTAAACAAGCAGTTTATATATATTCAAATTAAAGAATATGTCCGAGGTGGATACTTTTATTATGGAACAATCAGCATTAGTAGATAAACAAACATTAATGAAAATATATCAAATGGCGGTTAATGACCAGCCTTTTAGTTTTTTATGTGTTAAACTTCGTGAGAGTGATGTAAATAAAATCTTTATGGTTCGTTTTGAAAAAGAAATTCATATAAATTAATAACATTAAGCCTATGGTTTAATGTTATTAATTTAGAATAATGGTTACGAACAAAGATTGAGAGCAGGTAATTTATATATTAGTTTGTCCGATTTTTGATTTTCTAATCTTTCTATTCGTGCCACACATTATTGAATAGATTTAATGATTAAAGTATCTGCTCTTGTTTTTCATCTACTCTTAAATTCTTAATGTCTTCCATACTGTTATTTTCATCGTTTTTGCTTTGACCAATACCCATTATATATTATTATTTAGATTTTTCTTTTTATTATTTAGATTATGATCTAATAATACAATAAATATTCAAAGGAATTAAAATAGGCCATAACAATACCCAAGCAATAGGAGTTAATACCCTATCATATTTATCTATTAATCTGTTATTTCTCTCTTGTCTCCTTTGTTGTTTTAATTCTTTAATATATTCATCAAATTTAGAATGATTAAAATTACATTCTTCATTATTACATTTATCTAATGTAAATTCATTTTTATTTATTTTAGTAATTTTACAACCACAATAGCATATTTTTCTGTCATATCCTTATTTTTAAATAATACTTCTATTTTAACGTTCCTGTCAATGTCCATATATATATATTATTTATTTATGAATTTATTTATTTATTTTTCCTTTTTTAATTCCTTAATTTCTTTTTCAAGTTTATCTATTTTATCATTTAATTCTAATACTGCTTTATGAACTAACACAGGTAAAACTAAGTAATTCAATCCCAAATACTCCCTATCTTTACTAACAACATTTTCAAATTCTTTAGGAATTGCTTTTAATACTTCATCTGCGATATATCCTATATGAGTTTTACCACCATCATTTCTATCGTGTCTCTTAAACTTCTTCGGTTTAAATTTCTTAATAATATTCATACAATTAGATTTGATATTGTCTATATCATATTTCAATCGTGAGTCGCTTGAATCAACAAATGTTCCGTTAATCGTCACGGTTGTTGTTGTTAAATCTATATTTGTTCCTGTTGATGGTTCAATTAAATTACATAACATTTTTTTCGTTCCTGCAACCGTTACATTTTCATTAAAAGTTGATGGAGCATTATTTGTAAAACTTTCAGTATTTACTGTTGTCCCAAATGTTTTATCAATAGATAATAAAACTGAAGGTGTACTTGAACTATCAGCTACTCTAAACGCTGTGTTTGATGTTCTGAATATTACATCAATTGTAGAAGAAATAGTTCCATCATAATAAGTTGATATTTCACTTGTTCCCATTTTAATATCAGTTCCAGTAGTCATTGAAATATTATTCAAAAATGAAACCGTTGTTAAATCAAATGATTGAATGGTATTAGTTGCTAAATATGCATTTTGAACTGCTAAATTAGTATCAACAGTTACTAATGTCCCTCCGTTAGGTGCTTTATGATTACTTCTTAATGCTCCATTAGTTTTAATATAAACATCATCAGCAAATAAACTACCCATAAAATCAGCAGTAGCAGTATTAAAAGTCCATCCACTAGTAATATTAACTGCTCCAACTATGTTAGATTGAACGGCAGGGTCTCCACAAATGAACCTAATTGAAGAATTAGCGTCAGTATTTCTCATATGAAAAGATGAAAAAGCACTAACATATCTATATAATTCACAATTTGTATCAATTGTTAATTTACCATCAGTAGCAATATTAATATTATCACAATTAACATCAGCATTCGTATAAATATTTCCTAACACATGTATAGGTTTACTAAAAATAGTTTTATTCACTAATCCATCACACATAAAATATTGATTAGAAGCATTTGTAACATCGCCAACACTAACAGCAACAAAATTATTATGAGCCATATATAAACCTTCTATAGCATCAGGTGTATATCTTTGTATTGAACCATTGTGATAAAAATTCAAATATGAACCATTATTAAGACTTATTGCGCTGTCAGTTCCTATAAACTGAACAGCACCTGTAAATCTCGCTTGTCCAGCACAATTTAAAACATAACCATTAACACCAACAGCACCTAAACCAAATCTATCTTTTACCCACACACGACCAACATTAGCGTCACCGATTTGAGTCTCCCATTGACCTCCTGCGCTACTCATCCACATTCTACCATCTCTATTAATATTAAATTCACGATTAAACATTTGAAATGTCATTTGTAATCCTAAATCAGGCGAAGGTGTAGTTTTAAATTTATTACATATTATAGAACCAGTAGTAAGCATATTTAAATCACTGTGTAAAGTTGCATTATCGCTAAAATTAAAAGCACCTGCTATTGATTGGGCGTTAGTATCTATTTTGTCTAACTTTTGTCCTAATGATGTATCCTGTGAATTATTGCTAGTAATTATTGAATTAATTGTGTTTGTATTACCCGCTATTAATCCACTTAATCCATCACTTTGTAAAACATAACGAGCATCAGAACCAGTTGTATCTAAAACAGATGAGCAAGAAAATAAGCCGGATACTTGTAAATTACTTAATATTGTGGTATTATGATTTAATATTATTTTATCATATTTAAAAGTTGAAGAATTATTAATTTCTACATTTCCAAAACCTCATTGATTTAAAAACATTGTTGAACCTGCCAAACTTCCATAAACATAACTATCAAAATAATTATACATTTCAAAGAAATTCTTATAATTTCCAAAATTTGCTATTTTAAAAGTTGAAGTGGTTGTTATATTATGTATTAATGTATTATTTAATATTGATGTATTTAACTTTTCTGATAATAAATTATTAGTTGTTATTTTATTTTAATAATCTGTTTCATTAAATGAACCACCATTCTGTAAATCTGATATTGCTATAATATGTGAATTTATTGTACTATTTAATCCTGTTATTAAAATTGAATTGGAACTAATATTATTAAAATTAAATGTTATAGTAGAAGTTAAATTACTTATTAAATGTATATTTGATGAAATATTATTAAAATTTGTATTAATTAAGTTAGAATTGGAACTAATTTTATTAAAATTAGATGTTATAGTAGAACTTAAATTATTTATTAAATGTATATTTGATGAAATATTATTAAAATTAGATGTTATAGTAGAATTTAAATTATTTATTAAATTTGTATTTGATGAAATATTATTAAAATTTGTATTTGAAGTTATTGTTAGATTACCTATTAAAAATGTATTTGAACTCATGTTATTTGATAATACATTAATTTCTGTTTTGTCATATGTTTCAGTTATATCATAAAAATTAGCATCTATTTGTTGTTTGGTGTAAGTCTCTGTTTGGTCTGCTTTACTATCTAATACTGTTTGAATGTCAGATTTACTCGCGTAAAGATCTTCTATATCATTGACTGCTCCATCTTTTACTTGTCTAATTCTATTTGCTGTAATATCAAAGATATTCATTAAGTTTTTGCTCATAATATTATATTATTAATTAGAAAATTAATAATATCATAGTTTTTATTTAATCATAAAATGTTACATAATTTGAACGGATTTCAAGGATACATTCATGTATTAGAAGCATGTAGATCCTCTCGCCCATTTTACTATCAGTATATAATGTTGAACCCTCCAACGCTTTCACTTTAACAACCATATTTGAATTATTTTTAAGGTTCATACCAGTATAATTTGCACTTTCTAATTTCTGCAAATTAAACCCATACATAAAAGCGTGAGACCTGTAATATTCTGCACTAACTAACATTGGTTTATCAGCACAATGCATAAGATGGGCATATGCTTCAAAAACACCTTGAATTTCTTGACTTGGAATAACTTGATTACCGATTATCAAAGAAGCAGATAAATCATGCTCTGGGTCATAACGACCTTTATCACCTGTTACATGTGCCAGTGGATGATACATAAAGTTATATGGTTTCAATAATTCACCGTATCCGCCTATATAACCCTTTTGAGTCGCATTTGAACAAGAAATAAACAGTTTATTTAATTTAGACACATTACGGACAATAGTTGTGAATATTTCAGTTGTTGTTGATGCTGTTTGTTCTTGTAGGGTTTCAGTTTCAAAAGTAATAGGGAGAGAACCAGTTTCTAAAAATTTTGAATATTCTGCGTAAAGGCTATCATCAATAGTATAAACATTTCCTTTGAATAAAGGTTTTGTAACTGACCAAGTGACACTTGTATTTGCATCAGTAAAAAGTCCTGTTCTATTAACAATTGGTTTTAATACATCAGTTGTTAAATATAATTCAACTGTTATTGGACAATAAGATAAAGGTATCCAGTTTTCACAAGTCTTGAAACATTTTAAGTTTAAATCAAAATAGACATTAGCACTTTTACCTTCTTTAATTCCTTTATAATTACCATTGGTTACATTTCTAGTTACTGCTTGAGTAGTAGAAGTTCCAGTAGCATCGCAAACTAAAAACCGTCCATCGTGATTAAGAAGAGTATTTCCAAAACCCAATGCTTCATCAATTCTTTTTTCCTCTGATGATTTTAATATATCTTTCATAGCACTTGCACGAGAAAGATAATTTAAATCACACACAATGACATCACCCATTAACACACGCACCCTATCCAAGAAACCGGCTGTATCAATTGGTCGAAGTTCGTGATTTGCTGTTGTATCAGTGTTGTTTAGAGTAAATCCTAATAATAGTGATGGTAAGGACAACCATTGGTTAGGTGGTCCAGTAATGTTAAATCTAATTACCGAATTTGTATCAGCGGTATAAGTAGAAACCGATGAAGGATGGGGTTCGGGCACGAGCCTGTGCCCAGGCAATGGGTAAGTTGGGGTAAACAAGCCACAAAAGAAAGGTTCCCCAAAAGCAAACCAATCCCCGGTCCCAAAGATCAGGGTTTCCCACACACCAGAGAAGAACAACCAAAAGGGAAATACCAAAACAAGTAAACAAGTACCCGCAACCTTGATCGACGATGAACCGCACGGGCGGACCCCACCAATCTGCCCCGGGCCGATGTCTCTTTCTCCACCGACACGAAGGTGATCGACGCGGGGACCCGGCGACGCTCATCCGAGGCGCGACGGACCTGCAAACTTGAGCCAAACACCACCGGTCAGTCACCATCGCGACATCCCTGGTGATGGTTTAAGACATGGCTAATCACACCCCCCTCACGAGGAGCCCGTCATATGACGGGTGGAGCGTGCCATTTACTGATAGGATTTAACTGCTCGCATGTATCCGCAAACAGCTGGACACTACCGCCGTCAGCGGAGCAAACCCACAAAGGCAGTTGCGCGACATCCCGGGCATTAAATTCCCGCCACCACCCCGAATTAATCGGGGTAACGCTGTCCAACATACCTTGTGGAAAAGTCCACGTGACGACACTAGGCCACAACTGTTTGCATCAACAATGCAAGAAGTTTAATTCTTATCAGAAGCCATGAAATAAAAGATAACGTATGTCCATTAGTACCCTCGCCTATCGGCAAGAGGTACTCCTGACCATGCGTACCTGAAAAATGCTTGAATTCCGCAAACCCGGGAGTAACCCCCCATCAGTTTGCTTTCCCTCTCACTCACACTGCTTCCTGATGAACACGACCAGCAGCCCAGCAGCGGTATGGGAGAGACATGATCTCCGCGCCTCAGCGGTTCGGGAGGAACATCACCACCTCCGCACCGCGCCGACCATTGGAGAATGGACGCAAGCCTATCGGCCGCAATCCTCGTGACTCAGCCTATCGGCTATCGTCACGTCTCCTCCGGTCACGTCCGCCCCGCGCACGGTCCCTATCACGATCCCTTTCGGATCTCCTGCGATCATCTCGCCTTCGTTCTCGCTCCCGATCGAGTGAATCACCATCACGACGATCACGAGCATCGTCCCTCCTCCGGTCGCGATCATCCTCGCGCCGCGGACGGTATCTGCGCCTTCTCGACTCTCTGGAATCCCTGGTGTCCACGGTCCTACCAGGGCGGGTCATCCAGCCGCAAAACGCGGCAGGGCACCCGGAAAACAGCAGAATCAGGCCGGATTGGAATTTTGCAGCCGGATGCCTTTCGACACGGTTTGTGCGCGCGCAGCACGCCTTGGAAAGGCGTTGGCGGAGCTCTGCGAGGGTTGACTGTGCGAGCGGCCTCCCCGGGTCCCGCAGGACGCGCCAATCAGAAACCCCCAGCTAGAGCGTGCAGCATCGCGCAGCCACACTTTCCACCTTCTTGCGCAAGATCGCACAACCTTTAGTTGGCGAGGCAATGAGCAAGCTGAGCTACGAAGTTGGCAAGGCAATTGTTCCAAGAGGACGCAAAGGATGGCGAGCCATCCAGCAGCGCAAAGCGCGTGAAAATTTCGAGCTTCGCCACGTTGCCAGGTAAATTGAGTCGCCAAGTTGACACGTCAATTACCCGAAGCTGAGGCAGGCTTGGGACACAGGCGCGCAAACACTTGGGCCGGCACGGGCCTCTAAGTTGGAGGCCTAGCACGCGAGTAAGTTTGGCAAGCTTGAGCCACTAAACTGGGAAGGACTAACCGCACAGGCCGCCAACTGCGCGAAAAGATTGGGCAGTCTTGAGCCACCGTCAGAAAAGGCGCTCTTTCAACATCCGTTCTCTTTCCTCGCGCAGAAGGGGCGCGGGCGCATCGGCCTATAAGCCAGCGCTCTTGTCATGTTGCAAGGACAGCAAAAAGGCATTGGTGTTGACATCAGGCTTCGCGGGCTTCTCGACCGAGTGCTTTTGAAGGCACATAAGAAGGCCCGGCGTTTAATAGCTGCTATATCCGCAACAAGGGTTGTGTTTATGCGTTTGTTACGCGAACTGCTAGATATAACCGTTTTGGATTATTGGGGGGGGGGGTCGCTTGCGCGCGGCCAGGATAGCAACGAGGACCTCCAACATTAAAGTTGTCTTATGTGTGTCCATTGAAAAGAAAACAAGCTCTCCCCCATTTTGAAAAAACTGGAGCCCGCGAAAGAAACGACAGAAGGGCGCTTTTGAGGAAAGGGAAGCCATCCAGCGTGGCAGCTTCCACACCCAGCCACATGGCCAACGTAAAAGGACAATTGTCCACTTCAGAAACTGCTTGGAGCATCCGCATTTGGGACAGCTGCAAATGCATGAGGTGGAAGCCGTCTCTTCCCAATTTGGAAGGGCGTGCCACTTGGGAATGTTTGCAGCAGAAATGGTGAGGAATCAACGACTGTGGGCAGAACACAAAGATCTTAGCAAAACAGCTTGGGCTTTTGGATGGAGAACAGATCTCACAGTTTCTGATGGAAACACAGATCTCAGGAAAGATCCTTGGCCTTCGAAAGGAATTCACGGTTCTGAAAATAACAAAGATCTTGGCCCACAATGACGCGCCTTTGGATGAGGGCCATATAGTTCCCCATGAAAACCAAGATCTTGGCAAAACAACTCCTGGGCTTTTGAGCGAAGATGTCACAGCTTCCAATTGAAATAGAAAATCCTTGCCCGAAATTCCTAGGCCTTTGGATGAAGATCGCAGCTCTGCAGAGAAGCAAGCTCTTTACTAAATATCTGGGCCTCAGCAGGAAAGTCACAGTTACCCGCTTCGGGTGGAGATCACAGTTCTGCAAGTAGCGGTCGCGGTTTCGGATGTGTCACAGATCTATGTCAGGAAGCACGTTGCTTTTGAATGGCGATCGCAGTTCTGCAGAGAACCAAGCTCTTGGCGCAAAGACCTTCGCCTTCAAATGATGGTAACAGTTTCGGATGGAAACAATCTTCTTGGCCAAAACATCCTGGGCATTTGGATGGATATCGCGGCTCTGCAGAGAACGATTTTTCCAGCTTTGGACGAAGGTCGCATGCGGACAAGCCCTGGGCAGTTGGATGGAGATCCCAGTTTTGCACTTTAGCATCCTGTTGCGAAAGAAAGTCTGAGGCGCGCGGTTGCCTTGTTGTTTCCGTTTGAAACAACCCGTTTTCGGCACCCTCTATGGAAACAGAAGCGCAGCAAGCAGGGGGTTGCCTTGCAATTCCCTTTTCAATCAATGCACAGCACGGAGCCTTTCAAAATGAAACCACTTCTAAGGCTGACTGCTTGTCGATCATGTGCTTGACAAAAAAAGGGCACCCTTCCATATACTCAAGCTTCATCTCGTTTTTAAGCAGTCCCAACATGTCCCAAGGAGAGCTTTTTTCTAGGTGGAGGAACTCCTGAGATGATTGGTTGCTTCATGCCTACTCTCACCTTCAGATGCTGCAGCGCAACAAACGCAGATTGACCAACTAAAGTTTAAAAGTCCTCAGTGCAGTTCAAATTGAATGTGTCGCATTGCGTCGCCAGATTCTCGCGGGCCCTTGTTTCGGGCTACTTTTACTTGCGTCGCATACTACTTTGCTTCAGAATTCAGTCTACACAGGAATGTATGCCATTGTGCCCTACAAATTCTCGGACAAATTGACGGTAGGAGAAACTATCAAGCCGGGCTCGATGCAAACTCGCGTGAACTGTAGTCAACCATATCAGGAGTCTCTCCAATTGAAAGGGCGCATCAGATCAAGCTTCCTCATTAGGAAGATGTCCTTCAGGGGCTGTTTCCTTTTAGAACGGCGCTGTTGAAAAGGATGACTGCGATCATCAAAAGCCCATGATTTGTTTGCAAGATCTTCTTTCAAACTTTGACCTTCACCCAAAGCTCGAGGATTTGTGGCCAAGAGCTGGGTTTTCTGCAGAAATGTGATCGCCGTTCAAAAGCAACGGGCTTCCTGACATAGATCTTTGTACATCCGAAACCGCGACCGCTACTTGCAGAACTGTGATCTCCACCCGAAGCGGGTAACTGTGACTTTCATGCTGAGGCCCAGAACTTTAGTAAAGAGTTTGCTTCTCTGCAGAGCTGCGATCTTCATCCAAAGGCCTAGGAATTTCTGGCAAGGACTTTCTATTTCAATTGGAAGCTGTGACTTTCATGCTAAGGCTTACTCTGCAAAACTGTCATCTTCGCTCAAAAGCCCAGGAGTTGTTTTGCCAAGATCTTGGTTTTCATGGGGAACTATATGGCCCTCATCCAAAGGCGCGTCATTGTGGGCCAAGATCTTTGTTATTTTCAGAACCGTTTCAATGCCCAAGGATCTTTCCTAAGATCTGTTTCTATCAGAAGCTGTGACCTTCTTCCAAAGGTCAATGTTTTTTGCAGAGATCTGTTCTCCATCCAAAAGCCCTTAAGATGTGTTGCTAAGATCTTTGTGTTCTGCCCACAGTCATTGATTTCTCACCATTTCTGCTGCAAACATTCTCAAGTGGCGCACCTGTCCCAAATGCGGATGCCCCAAGCAGCTTCTGAAGTGGACGGTTTCCCAGTCCTAAGGATGTCACTTTCTTAAGAAGGGAGCCCCTTCAAAGCGCCGTTCCTTTCGTGTCCATTTGAATATGCAACAAACAAGGCCATGCATTTAAACTGGGAAGCTGCTACAGGTTTGTTGGTTGCTTGGTTTGCGTGTTTGTTTGTTTGATTGATTTGGATTGTTTGTTTGATTGACTTGGTTTGTTTGGTTTGGTTGGTTTGCTTGATTGGTTTGCTTGCTTGGTTTGTTTTTGTTTTGCTTTGTCGGTTTGTTTGTTTGTTTGTTTGTTTGTTTGTTTGTTTGTTTGTTCGTTTTGTTTCTTTAGTTGATTCTGGGTGTTTGTGTGTGTGCATTTGGCTTGGCAAGTAGGGCGAGACACGCGATGAAACCACGCCTAGATAAAGCAATGCTTTGTTAAAAAAGAAAAGGTAGTCCTGAAACTACGCCCATGCGTATGTACGTTGCCGTGGAACACCCAAGTACACGAAAGTACACGCAAAAGGCCGCAGAATTCAGCCGGATGCACGAAAGTACACGCAAGTACACGCAGGTACCGGCAACGCGCTAGCAGCATGTTGCGCGTTACCTGGCGTGCTTGCGGTGCGCTGGAAAGTTATGCGCTGGGAGGACACCGAGAAAGTTCGAGAGGAGTGTTGTGGAACTGCGTTTGCAGTGTACTGGGAGTGTACTTGTGGAGTACCGGACGGCGCTGGCAGTGTACTTGGCTGCGATGGAGTGACCTGCGAGTGTACTGTGAGTGTACTCTTGGAGTACTAGGAGTGTGCGTGCAGTGGGCAGTGTACTTAGAGTGTACTGGCAGTGTGCTTGGCTGGACCGGTTGTGTTCTGGCAGTGTACTTGGAGTGTACTAGCAGTGTACTTGGCTGGACCGGTAGTGTGCTGGCAGTGTAGTGTACTTGGCTGGACCGGTACTGTGCTGGCAGTGTACTTGGAGTGTACTAGCAGTGTACTTGGTTGGCGGGCCGGTAGTGTACTGCGAGTGTACTGGGCTTGTACTTGTGGAGTGCTGGGAGTACATGCTGTGCACATGTGTGCTGGGACTTGGTTGTGCCACCATGGCAGGTACTTGGCTGCGCCGGTAGTGTACTGCGAGTGTACTGGGGGTGCGCTTGTGGAGTGCTGGGAGTGTACTTGCAGCATGCTGGCAGTGTACTGGGAGTGTACTTGCAGTGTGCTGGCAGCGCGATTGGCTGTACTGGTAGCACTGTTACGGGTGCGCGCTTGCAAGGGAACTGTGAGTGCGCTGGAAGTAGGCCTGCTGTGTACTGGTAGTGCGCTTGGAGTGTTCTTGACTGTACGGGTGGTGTGCTGCAAGTGTGCCTGGAGTGCAGCTGTAGCGCGGTGGGAGTTTACTGGCGGTGCCATCGGGCTACGCCGATGTGAACAGGGCTTTGTTTTTTTCATTTCGCCTGGAGGCGCCCCCAGCCAAAACAAAATCGACACCAAGTGAAAACTGGAGCCTTGCAAACAGTCAAGTTCTAGAATAAAGTGGCCTGCGTGTTACACGTTTGCTTTTGCCTACGGTGTCCTCCCAGGCACAAACAAACTCCAAGCCGCAGCAAACAAGCAGAAGCCTTGCCAATGGTCAAGATTTAGTTTGTCGGCTGCGCTTTAACAGGTTGATTGTGCCTGGGGGCCTCACCCTCCCAAGAGAAACTAAACTCAAGTCGTAGAGGAGCCAACCGATTGTCTAATCCTAAGCTGCCTGGATGTTCCAATTGTCATTTTGTCTAGCGGCTGCCGCCCCCCCATTTTGCCTAGGACACCCCCGAAACCAGTCGTAAAACCAAATTCAAAAACAGCAGCCAGTGCGCGATGAGAGCTTGCCGCTGCAAATTCGGGCTAACCACCAACCAACCAGCAAACAACAACAAAAGGCAGAAGAAAGGGAAAGGAAACAACCGAGCGAGCGAGCAAGCAAGCGAACAAGCAAGCAAGCAAGCAAGCAACAATCAAACAAGCAAAAGGCCAACAACTAAACAACATAATGCAAACACAAAGAGAGAAAGGCGGAAGTAAATACTGACAGGCAGAAAGACAGACACAAAGAAGTGAACACAACGACGGACAGACAACCAAGACACAATGCGCTATTTAGTAACACCACAGACAAACAATCAAGGCAACCAAGCAAACAGAGGGACAAATAACAGCATGCTGAGAGCGTGCGGCAAGAAAGAGACAACAAAGCTAACCAACAACTAACAACCAAACAAACAAACAAACACACACAGACAAACCAAACGCAAAACCAAACAACAACACAACAAACAAACACAAACAAACACTTACAAGCAAATAAACGCAAAGACACACACAAACAAGCGCACGAACAAACAATCGAACACGCACAAGCAAAGGGCTGAACAAACGAACAAACTAACAATCCAACAAATAACCAAACAACCAAACAAGCAAACACGCAAACACGCAACCAAGAAACAACAAAAAAGAAAGGAACATAACAGAAAATAACAGAAAAGAAAAGAACAGAAGGAAAAAGACAAGTGCTGAAAGAAAGGAACAGAACAAAAAAAAACAGAGCAATAAATAATCAAAGAAAAATAGAGGAAAGGAGAAAAGAACGGTAGGAACAAAAAGAAAAGAAAGAAAGCAATAAGGAAACAAAGACAGACAAGAAATAGAGAAAGAAATGCAGAAAGAAAGAAAGAAACAAGAAATATATATAAAAGAAATACAAAAGAAAGAAAAATGAAAGAAAGGAAGAAAAAAAGAAATAAAGAAAGAAAGAGAAACGTGAAAAAAAGCGGACACCAACAAACACAAGATCAGAAACAAACGATCCAGACAGACAGACAGACAGGCAAACAAGCAAGGAAGCAAGCAACAAGACGCCCGCAAACAGAGACCAACCAAAACAAACACACGCGCGCACGAACTGCGAGACACACAACAAGCATACAAACAAAGCGCACCACAAGATGAAGAGACAGAACAAGCAAACAACTAAACAACACGACCAAACAACCAGACCGGCACAGCAGATAGCCAAACATACAAATACACAGACAAACGAACCATCACAAGCCAACAAGCAAACGAATAAGAACAAACACACAAACAAACAAACAAAAGCAAGCAAAGAAGCAAGCAAGCGCGTACGCAAACCAACAAGCACACAGACAAACAAAACAGCCGAACAAATCAACAAACAACCAGCCCCAAGCAAGGAATGCCCAACTGAAAAAAACTCATCTAAACAAAAGAGCAAACAGCCAAACAAACAAGCAAGCGAGCAAACAAACCAAACAAACGAAACAAGCACGCAAGCAAACACAAACAAACAGACAGAAAAACAAATAAGCAAACAACCAGAACCTAAGTCGGCAACTTCAAAAACAGCTGCAAGGTTCGGGACTGCAAGATGAAACGCGTAGTGCAGCCTAAAAATGCAGAAGTAGAAACACCATAACGAACAAGCCCTCAAACAAACAAACGAAGAAAGAATTGGGTGGGTCGGTCGGGTCGGTTGATTGGATGGTGTCTTGCGTCGTTGTTTGTTTGTTTGTTTGTCTGTCTGCTTGTTTGTTTGTCTGTTTGCCTGTGTTTCTTTGTTTGTTTGGTTTGTTTGGTCTGTTTGTTTGTTTGTCCAACCAACCAACCAAAAAACACACAAACAACTCGCACGCACACGACGAGCACGCACACGCGCACGATTAAGAAAACAAAGATGGGCTCTCGACAAGCAAAGCAACAAACAACCAATAGGAAGAAGCGAGCCAAAGAAAGCACACGTAACCAAACCGACGTATACATAAAAACAAAACATAGAACAAACAAACCAAAGAGCACACACACGCAACAACCAAGCAAGCATGCCAGGGGCAATGTGTGTCGCTTGCATTTGTAACCTTTGTATGCAAATGAGACATTTCGCGCTGCTGCCAAATTCATACGAAGGAAAGTAGGTTTTCCGTCCAACACACATTATGTTAACGGAATACCCTTTAATTGCAGACCCACAGCCATGTAATTAATCCATAAGCCTTTCAATTAAACCTTTAACAAAGGGCAAAAGATAAAGCTTTCCGGCGAGATCATGGTGGCATATATGGTGGCAATGGAAGCGAGCTGCTTGTTCAGTCATCCCGACTTTTTCACAGCCTGCGACAAGCAATCGGCCGCCAGCGGTGCAAAAAACAACGCCGTTAATTCCCAGAAGCCCCCGAGCATGTCACCGGTCGACGTCACAGCCGGCGCGCGACGCATGACTTTTTGCCGGGCCCCGCGTGTTTCCGCGCAGGCCCCGGCAAGGCGGGCTGAACAGCAGAATCTGGCCGGAACACGGTCGGGAAGCAGAATCTGGCTGGATTAGCAGAATCTGGCCGGATGGAATTCTGCAGCCGGATAACCCGCCCTGGTAACGGACCTCCGAGAAGGAGTACGAGACACATCTGATTCTCGACGTCCTCTCCCGAGGCGAGAGTTCGACACTATCTGGTTGAGAGCCTCCAGCGCCGAAGCATTCTCACCATTCCTGATGAAATCCCTGACCTGTTTATTTAGCACCCTATCGGGTGACATCGTCAGGAAAGCGTTCACCACCGAACTCTCCGGCAACACCAGGAAGTGACCTTCCACCGAGCTCGCAGCTGCTCGCCCTGCCGACTGCAACCTGATCTCACCCCCTTCAGGCTTCTTTGCCATCGCCTTGGAGGCCGTCAAAGGCGCTACCGCGTCCTTTGCCGAAGATCTGCCAAGCGCGGAGTGATCGATCATCTCCACTAGCTTCTCTCGCTGCCGCACCTGGTCTGCTGTCGACGTCATCAGGCCTTGTTGACGCCTCCCGCTTTGTCGACTCCTTCACAGTCTCATCGGGATCCCAACGGGATTTCCTTTCTCTCCTCTGCCCTTCGGCCGACCCCCGGCTACCGCCAGGAGCGTCATCTCCGCTTATCTTCTCCTTCTTGACCTCACCCTTCGGTTCGGCCTGCTTCGTCTCCGTAGCCTCAGCCTTCGGAGCCGGAGTACTCTTCGCCTCAGATACTGAAGCGGCCTTCCCTTTTGGCTCGGCTTTTGGAACCGGGGTCATTTTAGCCTTCGCACTCGGCCTGGCTCCTTCAACCGCTATCGCGACCCAAGTCTTCTTCGGTTGGGCCACAGCTGTATCAACCTCCATCGGAGCCGGCCCAGCATCAGCCTTTGCTTTTGCCTGTGAGACAGATGGACTATCGCCCTTACCAGACCCTTTTCCTGGCACTTCGCCTGACTTTGGTGGTGGGCCGGAAGGACTACCGCCCTTACCGCCCTTTTCCCCCTTCTTCCCTTTTCCTTTTCCGCCCTTGACGATCGGCTCCTGCTTAGGACCAGGACCCTGCGCAGCATGATGCACCGATTGAAGCCCTTCAATGTTCACGTCCAATGGCTCCGGTTGACGACCATCAAGAACCGTCCTCACCCTTTCGTCACTAACGTAGACGACTGGGTCGCGGAAGGGGGCGGGAGGCTCCGACTGCCCGGTACTGATTGCCTTCTGCACCTTGGCTATCGCCTCCTTCAATCTCTTCTTCTCATCGTACCCTGTCTCTGCCACCATGTACTTCCTGAGATCCGATATCAACGCATGACTGGCCAGGATGTCCACGTCCTTCCGATGAGTCGGATACAACGGAGTCAGATGCCCCGCCGCGGAGCCAATCACGTACGCCATCGGGATATAGAAGGACAAGTACGTGTCATGGCGAGCAAACTTCCTAACGGAAGTCGTCATACGCCTACCCCACTGAGCAGCATGCACCGGGTTAGCTCGGAAGTACTCAGTGACCGAATCAAATCTATCGACTTGGTTGGTCTTAATCAGGTGCTTCGCCACCCACTTCTCCACGAACGCATCCGAGGCCGAAATCCCCGACACATAGGAGAATTGGAAGAGCACCTTCGCCGCTCATCCCACGCCGTATCGACTCCTCCCTTGTCCTCACCAAGATAAGGGGGCAGTCTGATGCCGCTCTGCACCGTCATCCTCAGGTCAGACGCCATTGAATAGGAAATCAAGTTCCTCGTGATAACTCCGACCACTTCGGATGGGATCCTCTTGGGCTTGAACTGCCTCATGCTCCTCACCCACTCCGGGACGATGTGGCATCTCTCGAAGTCACTTTCGTCCGCGTTGGGGATGAAGTTCGGGTAGAAGACCGGGAGCGCACACCCAGGGCACAAGTGCATCCCATTTGGCGTCATCTCCGCGCACCTCAAACAAAACGTGGTGGTCACATTCAACCTGACCTCTTCACGCGATCGCTTGTGCTCTCCCCTATCGGGGGTAAGGTCACCATAGTCCCATGCCCGATGATACACTATCGTGTAGTCATCGTACATGTATGCCGCCTTCCAAGCGCCCATGTGGATCTCGTTCCGAACGGCAAGGGTCTTTCTCCTCGTCAGAAACACGGGTCCAACCAACGACCAGTGCACCCGAAGGTCCACGATTACCACCACGTACCTTCCCGAGTAGTTCCGCAGCCTGTCCCTGACGTACCATGATGGCGATACCTCGGCGTTCGGCGCCATGGTTTCCACAAGTGGGACCAGGCCCTCGTCCTGCCTTCCATCCCCAATGGTATCGTACACATCGGGCCTCGTGATCAATATCTCGATCATGGCCTTTCCGTTTCGCCTCACCTTTTGGAGCTGAACCGCCTTCCTAAAGTCCAAGAACTTCATGACGACGTATCCCACCATAGGGAGTTCATTCCAGTGCATCTCGTACATCAGAGATTTTCGAGGTGCATCTTCTTGGGTGTACCTTTGCCTAACGGCACTGTAACTCATGTCACGTCCGATCCGCGTGTACCTAACGGCCACTAACCTAGTGCTCTCCCTGAGGATGACACCATTCCCATCGTACATGACCATGAGCATCGCCTCAACTTGCCCTGATCGTCGGAATGAAGAACTTCCACGACATCTCAGCGTTCTCCATGCCCGTGATCTCTCTCAGGAACCAGATGGCCTGGTCACTACTCACCCAGTTTCCAGCCTCACGTCCAGTTTCCCTCAGCACACGTTCCTCGAATAACTCCGAGACTTTCTTCGAATTGATGACCAGACCTTCAAAGTCGCATGAGAGCAGTCTCATCAACTCCTTAGCCGCCTCCCGCCCTGCAACGGTGCCCGCGGTCTCCTCGTAGTTCGGGACGTATTCGCCCAACCTTGTCTTCGAGGGAATCACAATCTGGCATGTGGCGGCCTCATCAGGGATAACCCAGTATCCCTTAGTTCTGGATTGATTTCCCGCCTATCGGCAAGATAATCCCTCTTTCCGTCCAGGACCACAAGATTGTAGGTCATCTTGCTTGCCGCCTCACTCGTTCGGAACCTTCTGCTTTCATCAACCTGATCAGGAGCAAAGGGTCCACTGGGAGCAGCTGCACTTACCATCGGCGCTCCTCGCCCAGAGCATAGGTGCTTCTTGTGAAAGTTCACCATCTCATTTAGCTGCGACAGGGCATAAGCTCGATCCTCCAATGACGCACTCTTCATCCCAGCCTCAGTAAGAGGAGCCTCAGGCTTGTCATAACTCGCCTTTCCGCCCCATCTCGCCGCGACCAGCTCGGCAGACTTTGCAGGATCAATCAGATTGCCCGACCATTCGGGCATATTGCTCAACCTCCTAGTCAACGCGTCTATCGACGCAGCCAAGTCTTCATCCGTCACGGTGTGAGGGTCGACCTTCTCCCTGTCCTCCTGACCCACGTCAGGAAGCCTAAAGTCCCCGCGGATGGCTTCCATCGCGGCCTTCTCAGCTTCCTCAGCCTCCGCTTGCGTGGCCACGGCCCTGGGGATCAAGAGCGCTGCCTCAGCAGGCAACGACTTCTCCATGTCAATCGGAGTGTTCTTGGGAAGGATCCTTCTATCATCTCCCTCCCCGCTGTACACATAGTCTGGAGCACTCTTGCGGTACTCCTCAAAGGTAGCGCCTTTGAAGTTGGTAACCTCGCTCGGGTCTGCCTTCCCAGCCTCAGTACCCCGAAGCTTAGGCTCGCCCGTACCAGCGGGATCCTTCTCCATGTCATCTTTCTTCTTCTCCGTCATGGAAAGTTTCCCAATGTCAGGAAGTGTCACATCATCGTCCTTTCCTGACCCGGCACCCCTATCGGGGGCCGGCTCGGTCCTCGGTTGCCCCGAAGAGCTCGCCCCTGGGTCCACCTCACTCTCGTCATCCACATGCGGTCGCTTTCCCCATACGATCTTCGTCTTCGGCTTCAGAGGAATGGCGACACCCCCAGCCATGTGGTGTCCAGGCCAAGTAGCTCCATCAGGCTCATCTTCAAACCATGACTTCCCGAACGGGTTGCCATCCCTACCGAGGATCTCCTTCCTATCGGAAGTAGACCCTGAATGAGACAGTGCCGACACATGGGACAGCATGATCTCAGCCGCTGATTGCGCCAACGTGTCGGGCATCTGCTCCCTCGTCGGGATAGTCCGCAACTCCGGAGCAAGGTGACCGGCTATCATGCTGAAGGGCGCAGTACCCAACCGCTTGCCTAGTACCGCTTCATTCAACGCGTTGAAGTACTTCTGCAACTTCTCCAGCATTGCCGTCGCCGCCATCAGCTGAGGGTGGAACATAGGCATACGCCATGCGCGCCCAAGGGCGCAGTCCACGTGCGATGCGATCGTTGTGATCGTCCCTACCAGCAGATGTGACGATGCAATCTCCGGCACCCAGGTCGGATCATCCAAAGGAATGCATTGACCAGTCTGCGCGTTCAGCAAGGTTGCCCTCACTCCTGGCGCTCGGAGACAATCATATGCCCTGCCATTCGGGTCACTAACGACACCACGAACCATGTAATCATCCCGATCAGGCATATCTGCCCAGTCTCCCGGGGGTGCCCGTCCATGATGGTGCTTCGCCTGAATGTCCTGCCTCATCCCTAACGGGATGTGGGCAGCTTCAGTCGCCACCTTCTTCATGTTCCACTGTTGATCAGCCCACGGCGTAGACTTCCGATCTCGGGGATTGATGTACTCTTGATCAATCCTCCCAGCAGCTCGGGAAGCATCCAGTGCTCCGTACATGAAGTCATTGTGCACAGCTCGATCCAACACGGCATTCCACTCGCTATCGCGAGTAGGGAACACTATGTGGGCAGTCTCTTCCACTCCTCGGCGGTAACCCGCTCTCGAGTGATCGCCTTGTTCCGGATCACGGCATAGATGAAGGGCTCACCAGCCTCCCTCGCCAGGGTATGCTGAACGATGAACCTCCTATTTGACCTGCTCTCCGCCGGTCTCGCCGATGCCCGCGAGCCCCTTGAAGACAGATAGGAACTATGCTCACGGTGATGCCGAACCTCCGCTGGCTTCAGCTCGGGCGCTTCCCCCGGATGCTCCGGGTATGGCGTGTTCGCATAATTGTGTATGCCCCCTCGAGACTCCTGGGCCGAAGCCGCCTTCGGGGTCGCTGCGGTATCCCGCAAGTCCCCGTCGTCGTCCGTGTACTTGGGAGCGTAGGAGATCGGCACACCTGGGCCAACCGGATCCGACGCCTCATCCTTCTTCTGGGTATCAACTGGATCCCGAGCCCTATGTTCTTCCCTAACGGGTGACGCCGCTCGCCTTCCTGCAGACGACTCCATAGATGGTTCAGTGGTGACTGCAGTGGCCTGAGGTACCTCAGCCTCCCTACCAGGAGTCTCTCCCTCATCTGCAGCGGGAACCTCGGTCTCCTTTTCCAACTCCATCTCAACGTCCCCGGTGAACTCCAGTAGCTCGGCCTTGGTCGGACCCTCACCATCATTGAAGGTGTCCGTAGGGAGATTGATCCCTTCCCTATCGGGTAGGAGATCATCGACCTCGGTGGAGCCACCCGTGTTCTCCTCCTCAATCGTCGCTCTAGGCGTCCGAAGTTTCGATGACCATCGATTCCCAACTTCGGCCGCAGTGAGCTGAGGTGAAGAAACCCTCAGACTCCGAGGTGGGTTCGGCGGAAACTTTGGTCTCACCGATGCCAGCATCTCCTTTGTGACCATCGCCTTAGGAGGTGCTTTCGGGGCAGCGGTCCGACCTTCCGCACGTTGACCTGCGTCAGATGATTGCCCGCCGGGGGTTACGCCTACCGGCGGTCCTCCCTGAGCGGCACCTGTCATATCGACATCCTCAGACTCAGACATCGAGCCGCCATCACCCATCTTCGAAGAAGTACCCTCCTTCAAGTGCTTGAGGATGTTGTCCCTGATGAACAACGTGACGGAACCAGGCCACGTAGTCCTAGTCAGGGAGAAGAAGTCCGGGACAGCCGCAAGATAGGCCGGCACCACAACCCATGCTCTTTGGACTGGCCGATTCCTACCATAGTTGTCAACTTCACTCCCCCATGACACAGCGTCTGCTGAAACCACTGGGATCAGATTCACGCGGAGATCGCTCATCTTAAACTGGATCTCCTTCTGCATGTGAACCCCTTGGTCGCCCTCTCGATCTAACGATCGCCCCGGGCCGCAAACCATCACCTTCACCTTGTTGTTGAGCGCGATCAGCGACTCTACGTCCTTACTCCACACGGTTGCCGCATCGCTTCTTGCTCTCCATGCGTTCTTCTCCCACCTATATAGGTAGGAGCCACGGAGGCCAAGGACATACAGGTCAGACCTCGCGGCATCCGCATTACCGTACTTCTGGACGCACTCCTCCGTCCGCTTGTCCATCAGCTCGTACGCCTTGTCGACCATCATCCGAAGGGATGTCTCCTCGTTATCACGAGTACTGGTCACGTAATGCACCTCATAGTTCTTGAACGGTCGGTTATCCGGGGAACCCCTCAGCCGATCATTCTTTGTCCTGCACGTGAGGATATTCTCCGCCAACGTTGCTGGGTCCATCCCTCTCTTGTTCTTCGTGGATGCAGTGTTGAACGTTTGATCCAGCAGGTAGAACACGGTCGCATCCGGGGCCGCGGACTCCTCCTTGTATACCGGAGGGCCGTACCCGGCCGACATGGCCGCAGCGATCCGTACCGCAGCGCCCGTCCCACTGGCCGCTAAGCACCGAAGCAAGATTACCATCTTGTCTTGGCAGCGACTCATCTCGTTCAGCACGATGGATGGGTAGATAGACAACATCACATCCGCTAACACGGCAGCTGCCCATGCGTCCCACTGCCTTTCCATTTGTGCAGAATCAACCGCCACACGGGAGTATCCTCCCTTTGGCAGCTCCACTGATGGCGGGACAACCTTCTTGCTCCTGATTAGGCGCATCACCTTCCTAGCTTGCTCAAAACACTCAAGCTCCCTCGGGATGAGTGCTCCCCGCCCAACGGCCTTTGCTTCCTCCTTGACCTCAGTGAAGTACCCTTTCGTTAAGGTGATCTCGAATGTTTCACCCCAGATGGCCTCAAGCATGTTCGACTTCGGCACGATCCTGGCGTAAAGCGCACCACCATCCGCCTCGGCAGCCTGGGGGGTCCCTGGAGCAGCACGCATGTTCTCCTCTTCAACAGACAGACCTATCGGTCCCACGTAGTTCTCTGGGAAGAACTTGTGCATAGCCCACACGACTGAGGGAGCATGCGGGTTCCATTCAACGAATGGGTTGTAGTACTGCAGGGTGCTATCGCCCCCTGAGTTGCACAGCTCCACGAAATGTGAGTCCGCCGCAGGCTTCTCGAGCTTGATGCAGATTCCTCGGATCCCCAACCTCGCGTTCGGGAAAACTCGCTGGGCCCCTCTCTTGACTCCCTTCAGGTAGGGATTGTCGCCGAACAGGTTCTCAGTCTCATCCGGCTGCGCGATGCAAATCCCGACCCTCGCCCACGTGTTCTGGCCGTAGTGCGATAGAGTGCAGTAGGCCTCATTCGTCTTCAACGACGTCCATACACCCACAGCCTCATCGCTCGCGGTGGACGCAGTAACCTGCATACCACCCAGAATGCTCCACAACGATGACTGCGAAGTTCCATGGATTAGGATCTTCTCCATATCCGTCTGGCCTTTGAAGTTCATGGCCAGCTCGAAGAATGCCCAACCTTCCTCGGGACCAATCTCAATGTCAGTGGTGCTCGCCGGATTCTTGGGCGAGATCTTCAACACCTGTCGACTATCCCAGTTGATCGCATCACCCAAGGAAGTGACCACTCCTGACATCTGTCCCATTGCGTGCAGGTATCCCCGCATTCCTGGCCTATCGGCCGTTGCAAACTTCTTGACCGACGGGACCGACGACAGCCGTCGTCCTAAGGAGCACCTAACGATCTCCTCCCTGTTCCTTCCCTCGGTCAGCATCATCGCATCGACGACCACTGAACAGCGCGTTTGGCCTCTCGTTCATCCAGGCACGGAGTGCACGGAAGTGGTGCTCTGCATCACCAAAATCATCTCCGCTATATAGAGGATGATCTCCGAACGCCACCTCAGCCTGATCAGCAACCGTCTTTACCAAGGCCGTCTGCTGATAAACCGTCTTCCACTCCGGCCAGGATTTCGGGTCTCCCACCCACATCCCGCCACAGGGTTGAGCGGCCGGCTCCGTACTGCTGTCCACGGGTAGTGCATTCCCGCCAACTTCATAAGATGGCCGCCAAGTGTACGGCGTTCATCTCTGTGACCTCCACTCCTCGGAGCTTCATTTCCGCCACTATCGCAGCAGTCCTGACCGCACGGTACCGGAGCAACATTTCATGTTCCGGCCACGCTATGTCGGATCTGTCGAGCTTGTCCTTGCTGATGTGGGATACCCTGCCAACCAGTTCAGCGAACTTTGCGGCATGGTCATCCTCAATCAGCTGATCAGCCCTCTCCATATCTGGATCAATCGTAGTGAACTTCGGTTCCCGTCCTTTAAACCCTTTAACTGTCCACTCGCGGTATCCCGCAAGCAAACAACCGGCCACGGCCTTCGGCTTCTCCATACCCAGCCCCATCGCCAGGTCCCAGGACGGCCGCGGAGGCGTCGCCATGCAGCGCCCCAGGCCCATTCCGCCAGCCGCCGCCATGCGTCGGCAGGTTCGGGCCACCGGCCACAGAACCACGGATGAGCCGGGAACCCAGCCTACCGGCCAGAATGCCCCTGTCTCTCAGAAGGCTCAGCCTACCGGCCAGAGACCCTCACCTTAGAACTAAAAACCTCAACGATAGAGAAATTGACTGACTGTCCTTCACGAAGCAGAAGAAAACCTTAGTGACAGGCATATCTGCCACATGCTTTCATTCTGGTCAGTAAGCGCATTGAGCTGCCTGTGAATGTGGTGCGGTTGCCCGCGGGGTGAGCCAGCTTGATCAAGCAAATGCTACGCGGCAACAAAGTTATTCAACCACTTCCCAATGGCAAGCGATCGGTCGTGCTGAGAGAGGGTATCCCCTCCTCGCATCTTGCAAGTACTCCAAAACGAATTGAAAGACCTAGAAGAGAAGCATCTAAACACGACACCATGTCTCTTGAGACCACACTGGCATGCACAAACAGACCTGCAATCGAATCCATGCGTGGTGGCAATTCCTTCAACCTCACCTTCCTTCAAGATGTTACATCTAGGTCGATAGAGGATGAGAGGGACACACCCACAAGTTCGAGCATCGCAAGCTAAATTGAACCTTTGCCTGACGGCAACCTCGGTCCTATCCCTGAGCTTTCTGGTCTGTCCCCACTTCCCAGTCCTGGAATCAACCCTATCGGGTGCAAGATCGTTAAGAACAAGCACAACATAACAAAGGCTATCGCCTTCAATCCTACCAGATCGTATGATGTGGTTCCTGTATCCAGGAGCAACTTGAAGCGTAACAACCCTGCAGAGATCACTATAAGCAAGAACATCGGCTATCGCCTGATCCGCAATAATAGTTTTCTCGCATCTTTTCCCTCCTTTTTCCTCGTCAATCACGATTCCCTCGTACTCGGAGAGTAACCTCTCCATGAGCCGATTGAAACCGGATTTTGCACCTGATTCCATGCGTACCCCCCTAAGCGGGGGCAGTCCAGGAGCGGCAGGGGGCTTAAGACAGGGTTGGGTGGGTTGGGCCAAATATTCCTGCAGGTATCCCGGCAGGAACATACCAAGGGTGTGCAGATTTCTATTCCACACGACCTTGTCGATGCAGGCCTTAGTGAAAATGTCTGCACCTTGGTAGTGAGACGGGCATGCAACGAAACGAAAAATGCCATCATTAAAACGTTCGTTGAGCCAAGAGATGTCAATGCGCTGCGTCCTTGACATATAGCGCATGTTGGGATATATTCCCAGTTATAACGATCCGGCACGCCGATTCGTTATCCTCCAGCACGTTGATAATGAACGGCTGGGTCTCCTTTCCCTTCCCAATAGCGTGCTGCCAGAGGGTAGCTAATGCCATTCCCTCCTTGGACACTCCATGGTCGAGAGCAACGATCTCCGCTTCAGGAGTCGACTTCGAAACAGAAGTCTGCTTCTTGCTTACTCCAGTGATGGGCATGTAGGTTCTAGGACCCACAAGGCAAATAAGCACTCCCGAAGTGCTCTTGGAATCGGTACGATCCCCAGCCAAATCCGCACAGTAAGCAACCAACTCAATGAACTCTGGGCTATCGCCCACCCAACCGTACAAATGAAGGTCAAGCGTAGAGTTCACGTATGAGATTAGCCTGTGGAGCTTGCGGTCACACAGATGGTTCCACTTCGTGACCCGGCTGGCTAACGCCTGCACGGGACGAATAAGGTCATACCTGCCTATCCGAGCCCCGTAGAGAACCTTCATCAGCACCGCCGCCGCGTCATTCCCGAGGCATCCTGGCTGTGCGTTGATGGTCTCCATGTCCATCGCCTGGTTGAAGAGCTTGTCAAATTCGGAATTGACGGAATTCTCGTCAAATTCCGGCTTGCTCTCGTCCAGGAACGGTGTTTCAACCTTTTGCAGCTTCTTCGGGTATTTTCCTTGACACAGCTCGATGTATCTATCGACACACGCCTGCATGAAGCTACTCTCGCTGTACTTGATGAACCTTATCGTGGTTTCCGGCTTGGGAATGTCCTTAGAGAGTAACCCCTCTGGACCGAACCTCAAATCGGGTTGCTCCTTATCAGGAGGATTGCCGACTGTCCACGCCAGTCTTGGATCAAAGTGACCCTTAACCACCTGCTGCGTGAACTCATGTTCGCAGCCAAGATATCTCTTGAGCTGTCTTGGTTCCTCCATTTTGATGACCTTTGAGATCAGCGCCCATCCTTCTGCGATATTCTTCGCCGGCCCACTCATCTTGAAGTCATCCACATATACGACAAGGAAGAGGTCGAGCTCCTCGTGCCTAAACACGCTGGCCCAATCCTTCACCTTGACGTAACCGACTTTCTTCAGCATTGCCTCGCAGTGCTGTTCCCAAAAGGTACCAGCGTCCGGATGTCCATATAGTGCGAGCACGAGGACAACGACTGGGTCCTTATACCTGGGAGTTCCGCTGCTGTCGAACCATCCAGGTGGCCACTGGTCACGAGGAATTCTCACCCAAGTCTTCTTTCCCTTCAATCGGGCCTGAGTGTACGCGGACTCCCCATCACTCACTTCCAGAAGATTCCCTGGGAGCAACCCGTGAGCATCACCCATCTTACCCGCCGCCATAGTGGCGGGGCAGGAGGTGTTCTCGGAGAACAAGGCCCAATGCCCGATCTCATCACGGACGAAGCATCCCTCGAACACGACTCGCCCTTTATATTTGCGATTCGGATCGTCTTCCGGCAGTTCATGATTCTTCTCGACACAGATGTCGAAAATCCTACCAACATGGATCTTCTCCCCTTCCTTTCGTGCCCTAGCCGCAACATCATGCCATTCCTGGACAGTCGACAAGTCCCAGCATCCTTGCGATGTTAACTTGTCCCACTCCTTCTGGAGAGCGGCCTTCGCCTTGGCATTTCCAGCTTGTTCCTTCTTGTTGACTGGCCTAGCGACACAAGCGTACAAGGGAGGGAAGACACCCGAGCTCTTTGGTCGATGCGAGAGGGATATCTCCCCCCTGGGCATAGAGAACTCAAAGGCCTTTCCATCAGATCCAATTGTAGGAGCGGCAGCAGCTATACCAGTGCTTCCGAAACCTGCGGATCCCCTATCGGTTCCCTGCTTGGCTTTTGTGGGAACGATCGACGCGTCGATGAGCATAACACGCTCTAGTACGATCTGCGCAATGCGGTCCCCAGGATTCACAATGAAGTCCTCATCCCCATGATTGAAGAGGATGACCTTGATCTCCCCGTCGTAGTCGGGATCGATGACCCCACCGCCTACAGCGATCCTGTTCTTCACAGCTAGTCCTGACCTGGGAGCTATCCTAGCATATAATTTTGCGGGCATCTCTATCGAGATTCCGGTTTTGACCAAACCTGACCCCCCTGCGGGAATACATGTTCCCTCAGAAACATAGGTGTCCAAACCCGCACTCCCCGAGGTAGCCCGTGTCGGGATCTTGGCAGCCTCGCTGTCAAGGCTAACGTACAAGGTGTTCGGCTTCTTCTTCCACCGCTGTTCAACCGGGTCAACTTCGACCGGCATAGCACTCGCGACCTTCTTGAACGTGCCGTTTGGGTACCATGCTCTGACGATTGCCTCGCACATCGCACTCGGATAGAGAGCAGTCGTCGGGGTGACCGACCGCTCAATGCGTGCATGAAGATATCCCTTCTCGTGCTTGCATTTCCGACCTGACAGCTCATCAATGAGCTCCTTGGAGGTCGTCGCAATCTTCCACTGCTTCCTGATCGGCGCACCGTCCTTATCCTGCATCCCGAAATCACAGCCGTCAAAATCTACGGTCTCGACACCAGGATCAGCAAGAAACCTCTGCATGAACGGTTGCTTCCATCCAAGACAGTGTCTAGGCCACTCAAATGCAACCTTGCCCCCTCCTCGCCTAACGGCTCTGGAGACTCGCAGGAACGCTGCAAACATCACCTGAGAGTTCCTTCTCAGATCATTTAGGTGAGATGCAAATTCAGCGCCGTGGATTGAAAGGTTGACGTGCTGCCATGTACTCCACGGTCCACACGGAATTGACGCCCAGAGGTCACACCCAGGATTGTCCTCGATGATCGCAATGAGCCGACTAACGTCCTTTGCCTTAGTGATATCAAATGAGCCAATGTGAACGCGAATTGCCTCGCCTCCACACTCCATCATCACTGCGGACAGACGTGAGTCAGGTTCACACGCAAACTCGATGAGGAGCCTGCGGCCGGGCGCTGGAGCAGCCGGGTCCCTCTCGGGATGCTCGCGGCGTCGTTCTTCCCTTAGGGATAACTCCCGTTCGGTTTGAACATATATCTCCCGTGACCGGGTAGACATCTGTCTCCAACGATCCGCATCAATTGAGTTGGGTTTTCCGGTACCCGCGTATGGCCGCTCACGCCTATCGGCAGATTGGCCATAGTCGATCCTGTCTCCGTGCAGCTTATGACCCTTCTTCGGATCTCCGGCAGGTTTGGCTCCCTCCTCCTTCGGCTTGAACCTACCGTGTGGAGCGCATCCCTTATCAAAAAGGATGGTCACGCCAGTCCAAAATCCACGTGTGAAATGCCGATGGTTGGGAGCATCGTGATGACGGTCATCTCTTACCCAATTTCCAACGGCGTCAAGCCCCCGCATGTGCGTGACCCTAACGGTGTCAAGCTCCTCATGCGAAGGACCACCTGGAGGAATGTCCTCGTTCGTCGTCCCGAAGAACTTCTTTCGCACCTCGACGTGGATGCGATACCAGGCACTGTCCTCGTCGTGCCGCTCCCAGTAATCTGAGACGCATGCGTCACCACCTCCTTGGACAGCCTTGCTATGAATGGCCCCATCAGACTTGGAAGAGCTACCGCCCCCCTCGTCCTGCTGGTCATCGTCATCATCATCATCAGGATCATCAAATCGACCTTCATCAAAGTCGAATTCATCCCTGATCTTCTTACTCGGCTTAAGGTCGGCCCTTCGGTCAGCTAACGCCTCCCGAATGGTCCGAGTCCTAGCATC
The DNA here is from genome assembly GCA_963377175.1 of Effrenium voratum. Lineage (NCBI taxonomy): Eukaryota > Dinophyceae > Suessiales > Symbiodiniaceae > Effrenium > Effrenium voratum. Next base: position 600,201 of record CAUJNA010000935.1, on the reverse strand, counting down.
ATAGGATGCCAACATCGGGAACACGTAGGGCTCCTCAGGGTTCTTCCAGATACGCTTGACCTGGTGTATACTTGGTTTCCTGAGGCCTCTTTGGATGTGCTCGAGGTCAGCAACGAGATAGTCGCCCTTCCATAGCCCCCCTGGTTCTAACCGGTAACCCAGAAATAGGCCTGGCTTGGATGATGGGGCGAACTTTGGATCTTCCTCAATTTTGATGAAGTCCCGCTCTTTCTTCTCGGCGGGCAGGGCAGTAGTGACACTCGTCTCTTCAACCTCTACCTCATCAGTGGGGACAAAGTCCGGTTCGTCATTGCACTCGGGTTCGTACTCCTCGTTCTCGTAGATCTCGGCCTCATCCTCATCGATCTGATCAAAGTCACAGTCGAAATGAGTTTCTCCAGTCCACTCGTGGTTACCTCCACGGTCGTTTTCGGCCTGAAGCCAGTTCTCGTCAACAACGAACTCCGTTGACCCGTCAAGGTAGTTGAGAACTGTGCTTCGCCTTCTACCAAGGTCTTTAATCTTGACTGGACAGTTTGCCCCTATTGGGATAAACAGCTCAGTCCGCGCTTCAACGTGGACGCGAGTGAGAGCCTTCTCGTCTTCCTTTGCGATCCAGTGGTCTCCTCCTTCATCAACGTCCTCTGAGTTAATCTTTCCAGCGTGTCTGAAGTCGTTTTGGGCGTTTTGAACCCCCCCCTTTCTATCCCTGCGAATTTTGGGAGCAATGGGGTAGAAGTCGACCAGACAGCCAAACGGCAGAATGACTCCGCTGAAGTTCCCTTCACCGTGGCGTCGCATCCAAGGTGATCCGTCGCCTCGATTCTCAATGTTTCTTGCCATGGAGAAATGCCTAACGGCAAATGGCCACCATCGAGGTTCAAATCCAGCTTGACGCAGGAGCACACGTGCCCCATGGAGAACGAGCTTGACCTTGTTCTCGATCAGGCTGTTGGTCTTAGGCATGCCCGGCGTAGAAAGCCGGTGCAACGCCCCAAGCGTAGTGACAGCATTCTTCAGCTCCGGGGCCTGGTCGCTGTACACTAACTTCAGAGTTTGCCCCCCTGCAAACCTGCGAAATGCCTCCAGCGTATTGCTACGGGATCTGGATTGCACAGGAAGGACTTCGAGGTAGTCAGTAGCGAGGTCATAGAACACTATCGCGTCTGCTTCGCCATGAAAGCCTCGATCCTTCAGTCCTCTCAACACCATTGTGTCAGCGGTGGTTAGGTCCCCGAAGCTTACTACATCATGCGCAGCAGCACCACCCTTGCGACGAAGCTTGACATTCTCCATCTTCGCACGCTGACAGTGTGGGCAATAGGGGTTCTTCGGGAGATGCGTGAGCATATGACGAAGCGTCTTAGCATCTGCACGCCATTCGGCTTCAGTACGTAGCCCGGAGAGAAAATGTATCTCAACAACGTCGCCATCGTCCCCTTCCCCTGGGCCTGGAACAGGCAGTGGTCGGCTATCGCCCTCACCCCCCTGTTCGGCTTTTCCGGGAAGAGCAACGGTCTCGCATTTGACCTGAAACCACGTTTCACCCGTCCCGCACATCGCCAGGTTTGGTATCGATGTCCTCATCATTGTCAAGGAGCACTTGGGCATGAACAGCCGCTGCCCTTATCAGAGCACTTTGAACCTCCCTAGCAATTTTCTTGCGAGATGGGAACTTGATCGCATTCGGATGGCCGTGCCCGGCCTCTCTGCAGCGATTCACGACCCTGCCAGTGTTGTGACTTTCAATTGAAACAACAAACACGTCAGGGAGATCAGGGATCTTGACCCTCAGGGGTTCCCTATCGGGACCCTGCTGAAAGTACTTGTTTTTCCAGGACAGCACAACCTCCGCATCATCGCAGTACCAAAACTTTGTCTTGGTATCAGTCCGTTTTGGGAGCCTTCTGAACAAGGTCGCTCGGCGATCACCGAAGTTCACCCCGATATCCTCGATCACGGTCCCATTCGCGTCAACGGTCCTTCTCCAAATGACTTGGTCCCATTTTGGACCTCCACCCGTGGTACCGGAGAAGAACAACGCGTCACGCTCATTTTTCTCCCAACTGCTAACGCAAGGAGGGAGACAACCCGGTGCAGACCCACCGGTGGCTGGGGCAACAGCCCACATAACTGGACACGCCACAACAACACGGTTGGCCTCAGGGTTACGGCCCGCCCCACCTAAAAATCCGTCAATCCTTGAGCGGGGCTGTCGAGACGCCTTGCCTCCCTATCGGGAGGGCAGTAGTACGAGGCGTGATAGGCTTCGTACCCGGAGGCGGCTTCTGATGCAGATATTTGCATTGCTGAGCTGTGCACTTGCCATACATCCAGTCATAGCAGTACCCGAAGTACATAGGCTTGTCCCTAACGGGCCTATCACCAGTCCTCGGAGTAGAGGGCGCAGCGGGGTTCCTCGAGCTCTTGTCATGCTCGAATCTGCATTCCCGACCGTGCTGACACTTCCCAGTCTTGGCATACTCCCAGCAGGACCGATCAGCCCGGCGGGCGACTGCCTCCTCGGTGACTTGGGAGACGGGGTTCGCCTGTCCCTCTGACTGCCTCTCCCAGGAGAAGCTCTGTCTCTTTGACTGCTCCTACCTGGCGAAGACGACCTAGGCTTCCCATCCGGTCTCCCATCCCTTCCGGACCTAACGGACCTCCAGGGACTCTTGGGTCGCTTTTCCTCGCGAGCGGGTCGTATCTCCAAACAATCCCAGGAGCTCCAGGATGCCGATCTCTCTCACGAGAGTGAGATCCCGATCGGGACCTCTGCTCATGGAAGGTCTGATACATCTGAAGCGTGTTCTGTCGCTTTTGCCATCGCTCAACACAGTCCTGACAAGCTTTATAGAGCCACTGAAAAGACCTAACGATCCCACCTTTCAATGTCAGGCCGCATGCAGCGTAGATGACGAACGTTCTCGATGAACACAGCAAGCAGCACCCCATCATCGATCCTCCTCTTGATACCGTAGATGAGATTGTCCCAGGTGCTCAGATAACTCCGGAGCCTGGCCTCATCATCGGAGTGACCTGTCTGTCGACACTTGAGACTGGTCAACTCGGCAATCTTGAAAGTCTGGTCATCTTCGACTCCAGTCTGCAGATGGTTCAGCAAGAGCTTCAAGATCTGCCTCCCCTTGATGCCCTGGGGAGGGGTCATATTCTGAGCAGCTTCTGTTAGACGATTCATCTTGTCCCTAACGGCCCTTGTCTTGATGCAATCCCTGATAGCACTCGTGAAGTTGGAATCCAACACAGGGCCCTCCAAGAGCGTCATAGTCGAGCCTTTCAGTCTCTGAAATCCACGCTAACGCGTAATCAGAGTCGAAACTGAAAGCATTCCTGACCCTTTCCTTTACCTCGGAAATCCATTCCCGAAGCTTATCAGCTGTTGGTTCAGGAGGCAACGTGATAGTGTTGCACTTGTGATGGTACCGATCCTTGTCTGCAACAGTCGAAATCAGTGCCCCTATCGGGGTACATGACGTGATCCTGCAGCTCTCACACAACCTAGCTGGCGGCGGACAGCACACATCACAAGCCCTCATTCCGCAACCAACATGGGACCAGAGGAGGGCCAGTAATGGGGACTCTGAGGCTTGTCCCGCCCGTCATCTCCCCTGATTGCTTCAGGAAGAAGACCGCCATCTCCTGGCCTTCCGGCCCCGTTGACACTGTAGCCATGACACGGACTCGCTCCGGGGTTACTGGCATGCCCAATGCTCGCAGGGTAACCTGGAGTAACGCCTTGCTGGCTAACGCCGGCCCTGACGCCTTGATTGTAGACGCCACCCCCAAAGGCTGGACCATAGAAACTCGAACCACATTGGTTGTTCTCAGCCCCATGAGAGTCAGCAGCAGTGCCATAAAATCCGGACGCTCCACCAGGGTATCCCCCGGTTGGAGCCCCACCACTTGGACCGCCAGGAGGTCCAGCGGGACCTTGGCCTCCACCGGGCTGCCCAGGTCCTGGCGGTGGAGATGGAGCAGGTCCATGACCACCACTTCCACCTCCACCTTGGCCGGATGGTCCGCCTGGCCCACCTCCTCCCCCGGGAGGAGGAGGAGGGGGCGGTCCAGCGTCAGCGCGCTCATGCCGTTTATTACAACGCGCACACCGCTCAAGGCAGTCACTGCCAAAGTGAATGTGATCCTCACATACGTTATTTCCGCAATCAGAGCAGAGATACATTGAAACCTCCTGTGCATTCTTGCGGCATGCCCAACATTTAAGCTTCAAGAAGTGACAATTGCAACAATCTCCATCTTCACCCTCGCTGAGCCTGCAAAACTCACGACTGCATGTAACACATGTGAATTCAGCATTGGGATGCCTACGATCATTTGGATCGTCGAGAGCACAGATCTTCGGCGCATTTGGTCCGCCAGTACCAGGCGTACCTCTCGCAGCCGGTGCCGAGGCCTGTCCACGATCAGATGCCGGAGTCCTCCAACTATCGCCGTGACTCTGGATATCGACCTGAGCCCTGCTCCCAGGAGCCTCCAGCTATCGCCGGGACTCTGGGTGTCGGCATGGGCCCTACTAACCCTACCACCTCCAGAATTACGGTTTGGGGTCGGGGAGACACTCCCGCTATCGCGGATCGGTCTGTCTGGGTTCGGAGAAATGCTCCCGCTATCGCGGATTGTCCTTTCCCCCCTCGATTGCCGATTCCGGATATCAGATCCCCTATCGGGGACGGCAGCAGGCCTCGGGCTCCTGTTTCTACCCGCATCCCGGTTTGGAGAAACTGAAATGTCCCCCCTTGCGCGCGCGCGGGGGCCGTCCCTCACGCGTCCCGGCGGGGAATGTGACCTGTCAGGCAGTCCCCGGGCTCTCCTGCTTCTGCTGTCTGCCCTCTCCCTATCGGGATGAATGGGATGCCTGTCCGCACGAGAAGGATCGACCCTATCGGGCACAGTCGGCAACGCTTGGCCAGACAAGCCAACACCCCCACCCGGCCTTGCTGGAAGATCAGTACCCCGACCGTTTCCTTCGCCAGGAGTGGGTGTCGGTGACCTGATCCTGTGTCCCTGCCCAGCAAATGCGTTGTACCCAAGATTCCGCCTCTCTCTGGGTCCTTGAGGGCTCTCCTGATTCTGCTGGACACCCTGAATAATGTCAGCAGCCTCATCAACATGACCCTCAATTTCAGAAAGCTGGGCCATGATTCTGTTGTTCATTCCATTCAGAGTACGCATGTTACTCTCAACAGTAGTGATCCTCTGCATCGAGGCTTCCTGCGATCTGCGGAATGAATCCAGCTCGCGCCTAACGGCGGACCGTGCTTGCTCACTACTCGCCGGGAGGTTACGAATCTGTCTCCTGATGTCATCAAGAACTTGATTCAGAATTCCCGAGCTCGCTTCGTACTGCTCAACACGGGACTTCACGGTCTCAAACCTCGCAATGATATCGTCATGATCCCGACGTTGACGTTGAACTCCGCGAGATAGATCCTGGATATTCTGATTGACCTCGTCAATCGCTTCATGCCAGTCCTGCGGGGAATCAGGCCCTGACGGTCTATCGACCGCCTGGGACCCCCTTCCACTTTGCAGCCTCGACATTCGATCAGCAAGGATAATCTGTTCCTCATTGATGCCACCAATAGATTCGGAGGCCCACTTAGCAAACTTCTCATGCTCAGCAAGGATCTTCTCGAGCCTCAGGTGTAGCTCCCTGAAATTTGCGTCCGCCCCACTGCTGGCAGCCCTATCGGGCAATTGCGCTGTCAGAACACCTGCCGGCGTCCGCATCCCAACGACTTTCTCTATCTTGAAGAGTCGCGTCTCGATCTTGTCCAAGTCTTTAAGGATCTCATCCTCAGAGGCAGCATGGCTCCTGCGGATGGCCTGATGATTTTCCTGAATGACCTGACGAAGTTGGCTATTTGCGATTTCATTTTCCTTAACGGATTCATGAACTCCGCGGGAAAGCAGGTTGATCCTCTGATCCACAATCTCAGCCTGTTCGTCAATGGCTTGCCTCACAATGGCCTTGCTGTCAGGGATAACTTCGCCGGCAAACCGCTGAACTATCATTCGCATCCTATCGGCATCAGACTGAGTCGCAATCTCAGTAGCCAAACGACTGACCCTGTCCTTCGTCTGCTGATTCTCGTCGCTCCACTCCCTTCGCATGGAAACCACCTGACCGTTCAGTAACCTGATTTGGTCAGCAAAGATATGGAACGCCTTCGCGACTGAACCAGATACCTCACCTCTCTCAAGCATCTCCTGGATGTGCAAATCAAGCACCTCCTTTGCCCTAGCGTCACCTGACTCACTGGAAGAATGGGATCTGTGGGCCGGAGGAGTCGATATCTCGATCCTCTCAGGAGCCCCGCTAGACCTGGCATATCTTCTGGGGTCACCTACAGGACAGTCATCAATCCTGGGTGGCCTACTCGGGGTTGATCTCCTTCTCCGACTATCGCCAGATCGGGGATCAACATTAGATGCACGAGACTCTGGAGTAGAATGGATGTGAACATCAGCAGGGTCGAACATTTCTTCATCCTGCTGGGTTGAACCTAACGGTGAAGGGCTAGCCCTCCTCGCCTTTGACCTATCGGTCTCAATGGTCAGGGGCGACGGCCTCTTCGAGGAAGCACCACGTTCCCTGGCGGTCGAACCCCACTGAGGTGTGAACTCGTTGCTAGACCTTAGCGTTTCAAGGTCACTGGGATCTCGCCCTAACGGGCTAGCGATCGACGGACGATCTTCGATTCCAAGTGCATCGGCAAGTCGACCATCTCTGGCACCTGTCCTAACGACATCGGCAGCCCGTTCAGTGATCCTCGGCGAACCAGTAACCCGGTTCGAGTTCTCGTCTCTCTGATTCAACGGACCTCCAAATGTGATGTTGGGAAAAGGGGGAACGTTCGGGGTATCACCAACCACTGGAGGACCTATCGGTCCCTCCCGGTCATGGATGGCCTCCAATCCCCGAAGAACTTCCCGACTATCCCTGGCTCTCTCTCTCTCGCTTCGGGTGTCCCTGTCAACACGAAGGTCCCTGGCGGCTCCACGAGAGAGGCTCCTAGGCCTCGCAGCAGCACGGCTCCTAGCATTTCGGCGTGATTGGTCCTCTTCCTCATCACGACGATCCGCAAATGCGGCATACTCATCATCATCATTGAACTCAAACTTGGCAGCGGCAGGGCTAGGCCTTGCAGCAGCACGGTTGCCCGCATTTCGGCGCGAATGGTCCTCCTCCTCATCCGCAAAATTGTAATCTTCGCCATTATCAAACTCAGACTTGGCAGTATTAGGGTTGGGCCTATCGGCGTGAGACCCCTGCTTTGAGCTACTGCCCCAGCCTGCGGTTGATTTCAACAGAGCATCGTATCCGAAGCCTGTGAATTTCCGCTCCTCGTGCTCATCAAACTGACCTGGATTTTCCCTGGGCATCGGCTATTGATTTAAATCAATAGGTTTCTTGTTCTATTGATATGCCCTTTTTTTCAATAAGAAACATGTGGTTCTAGGCGACCAAAATCAAAAGCAAGATTGCGAAACAAATCAATTAAACGTGTCCTCATTTTTACATGGTAAATCAAAAGCAAATATCAATAAGGTTTGCAATGCGGCACACCCCTTTTTTCCACAATGGCAGTGTAGGAGCTTGTCCCCCTTTCAGCAAGGGCATGCCTACAGAAGCAGGAGAAGGTGCTTTCTTGTCACCCTTTCAGCAAGGGCATTCCTGTAGCAGCAGGAAAGGGATGGGGGCCTGCCACCCTTTTAGCAAGGGCATTTCCTGCAGCAGCAGGACAAGGAGAGCAGCCTGCCACCCTTTTAGCAAGGGCACCCTCTATAGCAGAAGCTTGTGCAGTCAATAGTCAGCTGGCTTGTCCCTCTTGGCCAAAACCTGGCCTGCTGAGTTGCAGGTGAAGAAGAAATTTATATTTCACTGCAAGCTTGGAGCTGAGCTTGGAGGATTTTACCCCAAAGGCAGTGGAATGTGTCAACACACTCATTCTGCCCACAAAGTGCTCTGCCCTGTAATTGGAATGGATTCTATAATTCAAATATTTTGAATTCAGGATGAGATGATGAAAGGAATGGAATTTGTGAGTGATGTGAAAGAGCTTTCTGCCTTTTAGCAAGGCCCACTGGTTCAGATCATGGTAGTTGCTGAAGAACCTTTTGGCAAGGTTGGCGGCTTGCAAGAACTCCTCAGAAGTAGGAAAAAGCCCAATTGCATCATACAGATCAGCAATCTGAATCAATGCTTCTAGGCAGGCCAGCATGGCTTGATGAATGGGGTCATCTTCTGGCAGAGCTTCTCGCAACACCTGCAACAGACAGGGCAGCAGGTGCTTAGTCTCAGCAGCCTTTGCCTCAAGGCACGCAAAGCTTTTGTGAGGCTTGGCAGCATCAGGGCAAGTCATGGAGAGGCGAAGGTTGGTCAACCTGGAGGAGACCTGATTTTGGACATAGAGCTCCTTAATTCTGCCAAACAGCTTTTGGAGCCTTTGGCTGGGTGGCACTGCCTGCCTTGCTTTCACACCATCAAAGTAGCACAAGTAATGGATCAAAGAGCCTGCAAGGTGTGAAGCAACTCCTCTGGAGTACAGGATGTGGAGGGAGTCTCCTCGCACCATGGCTGCGCTGATGCCTGGCACCTGAAAAAGTGGATGGGCACTCCTTTTAACAAGGAGGGCTTGCTCAGGGGAGACATATACAAACTTTTGATCAGCTTGCCTGAGAAGCTTGACACTCTTCCCATCAGGACACTTAATGCCCTTGAATGCAGGCTTTTGGGCATCGCATTCTGCACAGGGGAATTTGTTTTGCCAGTGTGGCATCTTCAAGATGTTTGAGAAGAATTCTTGGTCACCCTGTATGCTGTAGATGCAAGCTCTGTGGTTGCCTGGTGTCAAGGGCAGGCCAGCCAGCTCTGCCAGTGAAGGTGGCAGGCCATTCCCATATGGATCTTGGGAAGGGTGCGTGCCTTTTATCAAGGCTGCAAAGCTCCAGGCAATCCAGTCATGAAGAGGCCCCCAAGTTGTGGGCACAGAGCAGTTCTTTGGAAAGGCAACCAGGAGCAGGTGGGCTGCTAAGCTCTCCTTTTGGCTGAGCAAAGGGCCCCATGACCATGTCATCAGGCTGTCTCGGTTTTGGTATTCCACACCATCACCATGAACAAAGATAGGGCATGTGTGGGAAGGATCCCTGACCCTTTTACCAAGGGTGATTGGTGGGGCAAGCCTGGGGTCCTTGGACCTCTCAGCACATTGCCAAAAAGATTCTGCTTCATTGAAGCAGAACAGGTCCAAGAAAACCTCTGTGTAGTGCTCAGCAATGTTGCTGAAAAGAATGTGGGGAAGAAACAGGGAGGCTTCTTCCGTGGTGTGCTTCCTGGTGTTGGGGTCAAGGACATCAACAGTGACTGGCATTGGGTCACATACTTTGATGTTTTTGCAAAAGTGGCTGACCAAGTCCCTGTGGGCACTGCCAGGGTTTTGGCCAAAGTTACCACATTTGGCCAAGGCCATGGTTTCAGCAGAGGAGCTTCCTTCCAAAATGGCCAAGTGTGCTATCTCTGCAGCCTGGACTGCTGATATTTTTCCCAGGGACCAAAGTTCAAGCAGCCTTGTGCACAAAGGGCTGGACTTGTTTGGCTCAAGCTTTTCATCCTTTTCACAAGGATGTTTTCTTGACTGGTCTAACTTCCAGCCTTTCAGCCTTTTGGGAGGCCTCTCCATGGCAAATTCCCCTTTTATCAAGGGGGCTGCCTTTTATCAAGGCCATCAAATATTATAAGTTACCCTGGAGCCAAAGGGCCTGCGTTTCAAGCATGATGCATGCTAGCCCTTGGCACTCAAAGCAACCCCTAAAAAAACATGCTGACCTTTTACACCCCAAAGCCTTTGGGGGTTGGTTCAACAAGCAAGCCCCAGAACAGACTATACTATTTCTTTGTGTTTGGAACCTTCCCCCCCCCCACCCCATCCCTTCAGAGCACTTGGTGGAAAACTCTTTTTGCCTGTCGGTGCCAGCTGCTGCCAAACCCTTTTAGCAAGGGGGGTGGGATAGACAATTGCCATCCCTATCTAAACAGGTTCCCTTTCATCAAGGGCATTTGGGCTAGCATTGTAGCAAAGGTACCCTTTTAGCAAGGGTGTTTCCTAAGTTCACTTCTTGGAGCCCTTGCTGGCTTTGCTTCCAGCTTTGTTTGCAACCTGGTTGAGTTCTTTGGACTCTTCTTTGGCTGCCTTGACTGCTGTCATTGTATCCACAAGCACCTGTTTTGCTTTTTGCAAGGGCATTGACTGATCTTGCTTGGCCAAGATGTCTTTGACAACCTTTACCTTTTTGGCCAGAATTTCCAACTTGCTTGTAGTGTCTCTCTTGGCTGCTTTGGTTAACCTTTTAGCAAGGTCAGCTTTAGTGAGGGCAGCCTCACAATCATCTTTGGCCTGCCCAGCTTGGTCTCTTGCCCTCTTTGCTTTTACCAAGAGCTCCTTCCACTGTTCTTCTTCAGTTGTCTCTTCTAGATCATCTTCTGTGCCATCCTCCAAGGCCAACAAACCTCTTGGTTTTTTTGGTGTCTTTCCTTTTGTCTTTCCTTTGCCTTTCCCTTTTCCTTTTATCAAGGAAGATCCCTTGCCAAAAGCCCTCAAATGGCTATAGTTGTCCTTTTTCAGGAAACTTTGCCATTCTTGCTGGTCTTCTGCAGTCGGTTCATACTCCTGGCCTAATGACCAGTGCTGAGCCTTTTTCACATGGGTTTTTTTTTCAAAGTCGCCTGTGTCTTGGTAATTCCACACATTTGGTGTGAGTGGGTCTGCTCTGTAAATAATCCTTCCTGACTCCATGTGGGCCCAGAAATCATCTTCCCCATGAAGTTCCAGCATCTTTTTCTCTGATACCCATTTTTCCCTTTTAGCAAGGGAGGTGGCGTGTTCCATGGACTCATTGTAGTGGAAGAACTTGGGGACCTCAGTCTTCACAAGGGCCAGTGCTGCTTCGAATCCCTTCTCATGCTTGCTCTTGTTCTGGAAATCGTCTTGTTCTTCTTTGGGCTTGCCTTTCAAGGCTGTTTGGTACTTGGACCAAACCCTGGTGTGTTCTTGCTTACCAAGCATTTTTCTCAACTCAGTAGCTGCCTCTTCAGGGGTGTCAGCCTCTTCCCCTGCTTTCTTAATCTTCTCTGCCAAGGTCATCTTGCCAAGTTTGGCCAAGTGTTTTTTTTTCAGCTGCAATTTCATAGTACTCACAGCCTTCATGGCCTTCATGGCCTTTGTTGCACTTCCTTGGCCAGTCCCTTTTAGCAAGGGTTGCTTGATGATCCCTTTTTTCAAGGGAGAGCCCTTTGATGTTTTGGACTTTGCCTTTGGTGCCATTTCTTTTCCCCTTTCAACAAGGGGCAAAAATGCTGCAAGCTTGACAGGTGGGAAAGCTGCGGTGCACAAACAATGTTCCACGTGTGTGGGGTTTCCAAGCCTGGCCACATTTGATCAATTTTGATCAATTTTGATCAATTTTGGTCAATGTTGGTCAAATTTGATCAAATTTGATCAAAACCATGGTTTTGACCAAAACTGACCAAAATTGATCAAATTTGACCAAAATTGACCAACATTGATCAAAGTTGTGGATTTGGTTTCCTTCATACATTGGATTTGGAAACTGCCACAATGACATGAGATTCCATGCTGGTGACTGTGTTGTTTGCAAAGGGCTAGCCACATACACCAGTAAAAACAAGTTTCATCAAGGGCATTTGCCTTTTCTACAACTACAGCAAGTTGCAATTCTGCCCTTGGTAAAAGGGCACCTTGACAATGGAGACATGTGTCATACCCCCCACTCCCAATCCCAAAGAATCACTTGAGAGAAGGGCTTCCCAATTCAACCCCAACCCAAAAATGGTATTGACACCCTTCAGAAAAAAAAAAGGTTCCCCCAACCCAAGCCCCAAAGGGACCCCTGGAGAAAAGCACCCTTGAGAAAAGGGACCAGTTGCACAATTGAAACTGTTTGACCAGAAGCCCTGCCCATTCCCTAGAAAAAAGCACCCTTGCACCCTTGAGAAAAGGGATCAGTTGCAAAATTGAAACTGTTTGACCCTGCCCATTCCCTGAGCACATGCACTTTTGCCACAGCCCAAAGCCTGCAGGTGCAAAAGCCATTTTGGCCAAACTTCACCCTTTCATCAAGGGGGGGAGGGCTCAGCTGGCTTCCCTTTTATCAAGGGGGTGTAGGTTCCACCACTCTCCCTTTTATCAAGGGCAGCTTGCGTTGGGGCCATTTGCAATTCCCTTTTAACAAGGGTAATGGAAGGCATCCCTTTTATCAAGGGAAGTGGTGCCAGCCCTTTGTTTTAGGAGCTTGTCTCCAGGAATTTTTCCACAGCATCCATCAAAGTGGGGTAGGAATCATAATTCCACCTTTTTCTGTTGTAGTTTGTTTGGATGCAATACACCCAGAGCCCCCTGGCCCAGCAGTCATTCAGCACCTCCATGGAGTCATCAAAGATGACCTCGACCCTGTGCTGCTGGCACCATTCACCCTTGCCCCCTGACTTGTCCCGGCTCCTTGTAAAGGTAACACTGGCAAAGCGGAATTTCAATTCAGCAAGCTTTTTTCTCACTTGCTGTTCCCTTGCAGGGCCACAGTAGGACACCATGTGGACTGTATACCCAGCAAGGTCCAGCTTCTCCAAGGCATTGATGGAGCTGGAGGGCACCGCATCATTGCAGCAAATGACATTGTGCCAGTCCACTGCCACACTGGCTTTGGGGGCGTTTTTCAGCCGCCACATTGGGGGTTCCCTCCTTTCATCAAGGAGGGCTTTTCTCTTTGTTGCAGGGGTTGTGGCCGTGTTTGTTCTTGCCCTTTTTTCAAGGGTAGGCTGGGCTTGCCTCTCAGGGCTGAACACACTTACCCTTTTACAAAGGGTGGCTTTGCTTGCCTGGGGCTTGGCTGCAGGGGTGCTGGAGCTTTCTGTTTCTGAGGAGGAGGTGCCCCAGTCAACAGAGTCCTCCAAAGGGGACTCATCTGCAACAAGCTCTTTGCTTTTTTGGGCAGGGCTGGGGCCAAGGACCAGGGCCTCTTGCTGTTGGTGCTTTGCCTGCTTGTTCTTTGAAGGGGCCTTGCCAAGAGCCTCACTTGTTGGCTCCTTGTCTTGAGCTTGCTGCTCTTTTGTTTCTTCCCTTTTATCAAGGGGGCTAGGCTCTGCAGGCTTTTCTTCTTCCCTTTTGACAAGGGTGGATGGTGCTGGCTGTTCCCCTTCCCTTTTATCAAGGGTGGGCTCTGCAGGCTTTTCTTCTTCCCTTTCAAGAAAGGTGCTGGATGCAGCTGGCTGCCCCTCTTCCCTTTTAACAAGGGTGGGCTCTGCAGGCTTCTCTTCTTCCCTTTTATCAAGGGTGCTTGTCTCTGCAGGCTTCTTTTCTTCCCTTTTAGCAAGGGAGCTGGGCTGCCCCTCTTCCCTTTTATCAAGGGTGCTGGGCCCTGCAGGCTTCTCTTCTTCCCTTTTTGCAAGGGAGCTGGGTGCAGATTGTTCTTGCTCTTCTTGCCTGGCCTTTTCCTCAGCCTCAGCTTTTTCTCTGGCTACTCTTTCTTCGCCCTTTTTCTTGAACTTTTCTGCTCTTGCCCTGCTCACTGTGCCAGTGCCTGAGGGCCTGCCTTTGTTGTTCCATGTGTAGCCATGCCATGTGTAGCCAGGCATTGGCCTTTTACCAAGGCTGGTCCTTTTACCAAGGACAGCAAAAAACTAGCAAACACGCAAGCTTGAGCATATGCAAATGGCTGCAGGGTCTTTGGCTCAAGGATGTGGCATCACTGCCCAAGAAAAAAACATGTTGACAGGGAACCCTCAAAAATGACAGGTGAACATGTGTTTGGGCATCATTAGAAGGCAGTCCATTTAAACTACCCTTGGGGCACAAACAAAAAAACAACATATGTGTCTCACCCTGGGGGGGGGGGGGGGAGGGGGCAACACTGTTTTTGACACCAAGCTGCTGTGCTCTGCCCCTTTTACCAAGGGTATAGCTGTACAGGTAACCCTTCCCTTTTACCAAGGGTGATGCCATTAAAACTTTCACATTGTCACCTTTTAGCAAGGGTGTGTTTTGTAGAGGCTTGCCCTCAACTCCAGAGCTTCTTCCTTTGTGAGGTGCTCCTCTTGCAACTGCTGCTTGATGTTCTGCAAGATCTCTTTGTACTTTGGATGGTTCCTGTTTGTTGTTTCCACAACTAGTTTTGGCTTCCCCTTTGGGTCTGTAGTGCCTGTTATGTAAGCTCTCCATGGTGGCTTTGCAGTTTGGGTGACATAGAGCTTTGCCCATGGCTTTCTTACAGCTGCACCTTTTACCAAGGGCTTTGCACCTTTTACCAATGGCTTTTTCTTTCTGGAGCCTTTCCCTTTTACCAAGGGTTTTGTGGAAGAACTTGCTTTGTGGTTCCTTGCTTTGGTCTTTGCCTTTTTGGCCTTGCCAATGCCCAAGGCATCTTTTAACCTTTGTTTACCCTCTTCTGTGGCTGCTGGTTGTGTTGCTAAGCTGCCTTTCCTCCTCCTTTTGAAAGAGGGTGGCTGCTGTAGGGTTGCATCATTCCCCCCCTTGTCCACCCCATCCCCTTTTACCAAGGGGCTTTGGCTTTTGTCAGGCGTTTGTAAGGCCAATGGAAAGCCTTCAGAATCAACAGTTGCCTCAGAAACCTCTTTCTTGAGCTTTCTGGCGTCTTCTGGCCTTTCAGGAAGGGGTGTGTGTGATGCTTCCCTTTCAGCAAGGGCGGGGTCTGCTTTTTCCCTTTCAACAAGGGTGGGGTTTCCTTTTTCCCTTTCAGCAAGGGTGGGGTCTGCTGCCACTTGCTGTTTCTGCTGGATCATCTTCACAACTTCCTGCAACTGCAGGAATTCAGCCCCAGTCAGCTTGGAGGCACATGCTTGCATCTCATTTTGCCCCAGGAGCCGCCTCATGTGGGACAGGAGGATTGTTATTCGCTCCACCTTCAGCCCCACCCACACTGATCCATTCCATTTGGTGCTGTTCAAGGAGGGCTCACCCAGCAAGACTTGAAACATAGCTTGCCTGAGGCAAGCCCCATGAATCTCACATATGGGTGACAGTTCAACCAGCCCTTTTAGCAAGGGCAAGCAGACCCACAGGCCTTTTGGGTCACATGCCTGTGACCTAGAGATTTTTTCATAGCTGCCAAGATCTTGAATCAAGCCTGAGTGCTTGGAAATCTCCTTGAGGAGCAGTCCTGGGTCTATGTGAGGTTTGGGGGTGTGCCTGGCCCCACCTTTGCCAACACTCATGACCCTTTTACCAAGGGCACTAGTGACCTTTTACCAAGGGCACTATACCTTTTACCAAGGGCGCTGGCAAGCAATCCCTTTTATCAAGGGTTGCCCATGTGCACAAGCATTCTAGGATTTGAGCCCAAGTTCCAGAGGCACAGGACCCAAACTCACATCAATAGAATTGTCAAAAAAAAATCAATAGAAAGCAAGATGAAAATGACAAATTAATATCAACAGAATTTGGGAAAACACAACATACTTCAAATATTGATTTAATCAATAGAAATGACAAAAATCAATATCAATTCAGAACATGAACTTCCCATTGATTTAAATCAATAGCCGATGCCCAGGGTTGAGAACCAGTGGATCGACCCGAGATATCTCTCGGAGCCAAAACCATAGTCCCTGGTCCCTGCGGCCTGTCCTCAAACGCATCCGAGACCTGCGATTCACCTGGAATGAGAGATCTCGGGGGTCGGGTCGGCATGGCCTCCGGGTCGCCCGAATGAGGGCGGGCCATGTTCATCGCCATGCTGATGAAGTCGAACTGTCCGCGCCTGCGACCTGACTCAGAGCCGCTCCTACCGGAGCGAACTCTTTGTGCCAGTTCATCATCAGTGGCCTGACGGAAAATACGATCGTCTCCATCGTCGGTGTACCTGCCACGGCTCCTGGGTGTGTCCCTACCGGGATCTTCACCCCTGCGGTCCTGACCTGTCGAACCTGCTTCGAAATCCTCGTAGTCATAGTCCGGTAGGTCCTCACCTGAGCGGAGGCCCCCTAGGATGGCCTCCTCATCCACGACACTCCTGTGTGATCGTGGGGTCGACATAGAGCTTGTAGTTGATGGTCTCAAGCGCGTAGGAAAGTCCTACGGCTGATAACCTGTGATTCGGGCACGAGCCTGTGCCCAGGCAATGGGTAAGTTGGGGTAAACAAGCCACAAAAGAAAGGTTCCCCAAAAGCAAACCAATCCCCGGTCCCAAAGATCAGGGTTTCCCACACACCAGAGAACAACAACCAAAAGGGAAAACCAAAACAAGTAAACAAGTACCCGCAACCTTGATCGACGATGAACCGCACGGGCGGACCCCACCAATCTGCCCCGGGCCGATGTCTCTTTCTCCACCGACACGAAGGTGATCGACGCGGGGACCCGGCGACGCTCATCCGAGGCGCGACGGACCCGCAAACTTGAGCCAAACACCACCGGTCAGTCACTATCGCGACATCCCTGGTGATGGTTTAAGACATGGCTAATCACAAAGGATAAAAGTTTTTACTTTCTTTTGACCGAACATAAGAACCGCCATCTTTTAATTTAAAGCGAAGGTTCTTCTCTACAAGGACATCTTCAATATCTAATGTTTCCATAACTTATATATTTAATAATAGAAAAATATTATATTATTCTATTATTACATTAATTTATTTTAAAGTGCGAATAATCTATAACTTCTTTTTTATATTTTTTATTTAATAGGTTTTTAGATTTATTTTTAATATTATTATTTTCAACCTTATAATTAGGTTCGTCTTCTACAATCTTTTTAATGTCATCATAACTGACTTTCTTTTTAGGATTTATAGTATGTTTTATGTCATTATTAGGCATTATATATTAAGTTACATTATTTAATGCTTGTTGATGTTTTTTTTAGTTTTGATGTGTTTGTATTGTCTAATTCTATGATACTGACAACCACATACTTCACAAGCGATAACTTCATCCTTGTTTCTGTCATAATATTCTTTACTTTTGATTTTCTGTATTTCTTTATGTTTGGTATTATAGTATTTTCTTTTGTCTAAATTGTTCAAATAATAAAGTCTGTTACGCTCCATTTTTTGTTCCCTATGTTCTTCATCATATTTCTTTTTCTTGGCTTTAATATCTTCTATATTTTCTGTATATCTTTGTTTTGCTAATTCTTTTAAATGTTCCTTATGTTCTTCCTCCCATTGTTTTTTGGAGCGACCGGCAACTGTCATATTTAATGTTCCTAATTGTCTAATATATTCACCTTCAACTTTTCGTAGTTGTTCTATATTTTGAATATCGTTTAATTCTATTAATAGTTCAATATAAAAATTATTAACACCTAATTCTCTCATACTTGTATAAAGCAGTCTATCTTTCTTACCACAACTATTCATTACTGACCTATGCTTTGCCATTCTTTTTGATAATGGTTGGCAAGTAGAACCAATATAACAACTTTCATTTATGGTATTCAATATCTTATAAATCTTTGCTTTGGAATAATCCATAACTATTCTTATATGCTCTTTTTTGCTTTAAATATATTATTTTTACATAATCTCCCTTACAGGTTCAACACTTCTTGAAACATCTTTACCAGCATCGCCATAACCAGTCTTATAATCGTGATTTATCAATGGGTTTAAACTTCCAGTTGCTACTGTAATTGCTCCACGGTCTGCCACTGATATTGGGTCTAATATACTTCTGAAATTAGTATAACTATCATTATTTTTGTTTGACATTGAAACAAAAGGAGCGCCGTAAGTTGTCAAACGAATATTTCTATCAGGGTTACTTTGTAAATACTTAGCACTCGCACTACTACCCAATGAATGTGAAATAACTTCAGTTATATTATGGTTTTCATCTAGTATATCACTAATATCTCTATACCTTTCACTGATGAACTTAAACCAAATGGAATTGTAATATCGCTTAAAATATCATTAATATTTGATTTAATATTAGACTTACCAAATGTCCCAGCAACATATAGTTTATTATTATCTAAATAATAACCTTTACCATTTGTATATGCTTTGTTTAATCCTTCTGTGTCAGATAAATTATTATTATATTTAGGTTTGAATAATGATTTTTCTTGTTGAATTTCATTAATTATATTTCTATACATTTCACTATGACCTTGATGTAGTGGATTATATGATTTTAATTTTCCTTCTTTTAAATAATATTTATATTTCATTATATTAAATATTGATATTTTTTTTATCTAATTAATTAATATAATGAACTTTCGTAAAATATATATTGACACACGACATAGAAATCTAAATGAAAGTTTGAGCACTTCTGACTTTGTTATAGATTTACCAGAAACACAAGAAACAGGAGCAAATACAAAACTATATGTTCACGAACTATCACTACCTAATACTATTTATCCGATTGAAGAAAATGTAAATAATAGATTATATTTAACATTAGGAGGAATATTAACAGGAGCGCCAGTATATTATTTTATTGTAGCGCCAGATAAAGGTAGTTATGTAGGTAGTGAATTAGCAACCGAATTACAAAATAAATTGAATACTGCTACCAATGGAACTGATGGAAATAGTGACTTTTTTAGTTGTAGTTATTCATTAAAAACAAATACTATAACTATAACGGTTAATTATGTTTCTTACTTTTTCGTAATTCATACAGATAAAGAATTGCAAACTAACTACGGTTTTAGTATTGATTATGACAGAAGCCACACAATGACTATTAACAATGTTTTAGGAAACACTGTTGAAAAAATCAATTTTGCGCCTGACCCTTTCGTTAGTGGTTTTGTTAATTTATTACCAATGAAAAATATTTACTTAACCAGTGATAGTTTAACAAATGGAAACCAATTAGCACCTTATGGAGTTGCCCGTGTATTAAAGAAAATTCCTATTACTGCTGGATTTGGTAATGTAATCTATGATAATCAGGTTCTGTTAAACGATGCCAATGATGTTAGTATGCGTCATTTGCGTCGTCTTCATTTCAAATATGTTGATAGTTTTGGTAAAACCATAGATTTACACGGTGCAGACAGTAGTTTTAGTTTAACATTTTTTGAGAGTTGAAAAGCATATAATAAATATTTTAATATAATTATTTATTATATACTAATTATATGGTTAAACATATTGAAATAGTAGATGTAGGCAGTGAAAATACTGAAGCACCTAAAGAAGTAGAAGAAAGTAAAGAAGAACCTATTATTAATGAAGAAAGTAAAGAAGTAGAAACTAATAATATTATAAATGAAGAAAATAATAAAGTAGAAGAAGAAGAAGAACACGAACCAAAGCAAGAATTAAAATCTAAAACATACTCAACTGAAAAAGTGGAATGTCCAAAATGTAAAAATATTTAACAAAATACACTTTCAAATATCGTCATAACTGTAATGGAATACCAGTTAAAAAAGAACCAGACCCTAACAAAGTTGTCCGTAGAAAAATTATGCATCCTGCACAAGCAAAATAATTTGAGAATAATGTATATGAAAAAGTTAAAGATAATATTCCAAAAGTGGATGAACAAGAAATAGAAAGAAGAGTTGAAGAACGATTGAAAAAACATTTAGAAACAACTGCTAATAAAGTATTTGAAACTGCAAAAGATAGATATAATAATATGAAGGTAGAGCGAGATAATAAAAAATAAACAGAAAATTAATAATTTAGCAAGTAAAATTATTTAATCTAAGTAAATTATATAATGCTTTCTAATAGACAAGAGTTTGAAAATATAACATCAACACTTACAAAGAATGGTAAAGCAGGTAAATTACCAACATCAAACAAATTTTATAATCCCATAACAAAACCAAGTAAAAAATATAAATCTAATGTCCATTACTATTACGATGGAGACAACAAAGCACATCAACCAAATTATACATATCTGAAAGAAATGAAGGAACAGTTAGAATTTCATAACGCTAAAAAAGATTACGCTATATTTCAAAATAGAAGAAGATATCAAGATGAAGCACAGGCGTATTTTAATGAAATCCAAAGGTTGGAAGGTGAAAAAATGAGACATCATCCATCAAGTGAAACAGGTAAAACCTATTCGGAAATGATTAAGAAGAAGAAAGGAATAATTAACCAATTAAGACAAGATTTTGATTTTTAACAAATTAATTATATTAGATTAATAAATGTTATAATCTAATTAATTTCATATAATAATGAGATTAGAAAATGCACAGATGAAAACGCTAAAATCACAATTGAGATTAAGACCGTCTTATAATGAACTCATCAAGGAAATTACAAAGGAATAATATAGAAATAAGAATATCAGAGATGTAATAGACAGAAACGCTTATTATTTTCGTGACAGTCCATTAGGGACAGTTTATGATAATAATACCGTAGATTTGAGACAGCAACACTTTCAAAAAATGTTAGAAAAACCTAAAACAGTCGAGCAGTTTGATATTGCAAAGGACGATGAAATGGATGATTTAAGAGATGGAGCAATACAAACACTAAGTGCCACAATGGACGATGTCGAGGAACAACACGAACAACAAACAAGTCAAATGTCAGAAGATGTTAGACGACAATTTTTAGATGATTTACACGAAAGGGCACGGGTAGCCACAGATTGGAGAAGAACAAAATATGATACTCCATCAGAGGTTCAATCAATGGCAACTGCTAAATCAAGCGATGATGACTTACCACCGTTAGAACCTATTATTACAAAGGATGAAGCAGTTAAACGGATACAAGGGGCACAAAGAGGTTTAATGACAAGAGAAAATGAAAACATAGGCAGACAAACAAAGGATGATGATTATGAAAGCACGAAAGCACCATCTAAATCAAGAAAAGCAAGAGAAACAATAGATTACAACACAGACATAGACAGGTGGAAACACAGAGACATTAGCACAGATGATATCTTTTTTCAACTACATTTAAGAGGCTTTCAAATGACACCAGAACAACAAGCAAAGTATGACAGTTTAAAAACAAAAGGAAAGGGCAAAGACCAATCCAAGAAACAATATTTAATTGATGTAATTGAAGAATTAATTTCAATAGGGAAATGGACGACGAAAGTAAATGATGAATTGTTAAGAAAAATAATGGAAGAGTGGAGAGGTATGAAAGGAAAAGGTAAAGCAACAAAGGATTAAATCATTTATATAATTTATCATCAATTATATAAAATGACTAACAATCTAAAACACGAGTTAAGGAAACGCCCTACTTATGATGAAATGCTTAAACAAGCAATCACAAGCAAACTAAAAACAACAGTTATATTGAAGAAATACAAGAAAGGAATGTTATTGAATAATTTTGATTTTGATAAAATGGATTTGATGAATTATAGAAATAAAGAACGATATATGAATGCAGAAGTTATGATGGCAGACAAGGCAACACAAACGCTTAACAAAGAAAACAAGGCAACACAAACAGACCTAGCATATGATAAAGCGACACAAACTTATAATTTTGATGATGAGACAAAATTATTAGGTGGGTCTTCAAAGAGTTTCAAAAGCAAACTGATAACCAAGGCAGAAGCAGAAGCATTAGCATTTACATACGACCCTGATTTATATGATGATGACGATGATGATGATGACAAAAAAGATGATGACATTGATAAATACAGAAAGAAACTGTTTATGATGATGAGGATTATAGAATTTATGTTGAGGTCAGGTTTTAGTATAGGTCAAATAGTAGCACATTTAACATATCACACTACATTGACTACAATTCAAATTTCAGAGTTATTAGTTAATTTAACAATGAATTCATTAGTATCGTCTTATGATATAGCAAGTGCCATAATGAATTGGTTGAATACAAATGTTAATGAAGAAGCTGAGTTAAACACTGAACCCCCTGTTAGTGTTCATAGTTCTCCGCCTATCACTGTTCATAGTTCTTCAACACATACTGTTAATTCATCGTCGCGAAGCTCGCGAGCCTCTGGCGAGGCGTCATCAGAAGAAAATGCTAATTATGAAATAGCACCGCCGACTGATATACCTGTCCCTACCGGTGTGGATGGGGACGAGTCTGAAAGTGAAATGATGAAACTGAAAACCAAAATACCAACCCTTCAAAAACAAAAACTACTTAACGCAATGACCCCTTAATATAATAAGAGAAAAATGAATAAGTGTATCAGAGAAGAATTGACAAAAGAAATTGTAAAATGTCGTGGTTGTAAGATATTCAACAACAAAGTTAAAAAAGCAAATGACATATTACCTGACTGTATCATTGATAATATTTTGAGTTTTGTAAGTTGTAAAAGATGCACCATTACAAAACATTTAATGAAAAACGAACCTGAAAATTTAAAAGAAATGGATAAGTGGATTTGGTATATGACGAGGTTAAATAAATGTCCGACCAAAAAGTCATTACGGACAATATTTACAACAGGTTTAGACAAAACCTTAAAATAGTATGGATATGATAATATGTTAGTTTTATATGATGATAGTGCTTTCAAGTTTCATTAAAATTTACTTTATCATAACAATGATGTTTATGTGTCTTGTAGGGATTTTAGTGTTTCAATGTGTAGAGATTTTCTGAAAGCATTGAAGTGGCAATATATAAAAAACAAAGACAAGGTCGTTTATAAAAACATGTTTGATAATGAGTTTTACCATAAATTCGTTTGTCATTTGTTAGAAAAGAAAAGGTTGATTATAGACTGGTTTAATTATAGAGA
Organism: Effrenium voratum; assembly: GCA_963377175.1. NCBI lineage: Eukaryota > Dinophyceae > Suessiales > Symbiodiniaceae > Effrenium > Effrenium voratum. The sequence goes on along the minus strand of CAUJNA010000935.1, from coordinate 577,435 downwards.
TACTGATGATAGTGATTATGATTAAGTTTATTCATATTAGTTAACTATAATATGGTTAAACACTTGTATCCCCCAGAAAGCCGTAAAATGGTCTGAAACCTGAACCTTGAAAATGTCAAAATGTTAGACTGTTATTAAATGAAAAAAATGTAAAAAAGTTATTGATTTCCCCAAGAACATTTAAAGGGATAATGGGTATAAATATTATGGAGGAACAAAATAAGCGAAAATGTAGTTGGTGTAAAAAGTCTAACCCAGATGTAGAATTTACTGATGGTAGAAAACTTTGTAATGGAAGTGGTGAGAAAAGTAGAGAGAAACATAGACAGAACCGAGAAAAGGAAAGGCAACAGGCAAAAGAACATTATGAAGCATACCGTGAAGACATATTAGAAGTTAGAAAGCAATACCGAGAACAAAACAGAGACAAAGTTTTAGAACAAAAGAAACAGTATAGAGAAAGACACAAAGAACAAATCCAACAAGCACAGAAAGAATATTATGACAACAATAGGGATGTCATTTTGGAAAAACAGCGAGAACGGTTTAAAGAGAGAATAGAATGCCCTGTGTGTAAAACATTGATATTGAAACATATGAAATCAAGACACGAGCAAACAAATAAACATATGAAACAAAACAATAGAGACAATGAAACAGCATAATATTTTTATATGATAATACTTGTAGTTATGGGTAGAACAAACAACTCAATAACGAAAATGTTAGGGTTTTTTTGGTGATGGAGAAAATGAAGAAGAACACAAATTAGATTGATAATTTTATTTTGTTAATATGTTCAATCTTGGGTAGGCGCTGTCCGCAAGGAAGAAAGTGTTAAACATTTACAAGAATTCTACTATTAACCTTAATGAGAAAACAGAACAGGAGCGAAGATAGGTTAAAATTCAATCTTGGAAAAATTCCCTGAAATTGAAAAAATCCTTCCCTACAGGCCCCCTTTATACTATTTTTTCACCTACCCCAAAATGGTACCATTGGTTTTGACCCATTTGACCCTTTGGTGGAGACCACATGGGAACTTATGCCCACCAACCACTCTTTAGGAGGTTCCCGATTGAATTCATAGCCATACGATGCTGAGACTAGCAAACACAGGCATACAGGACCCTTCATTCTTAGCACTACCACACGTTTGATTTGGAGATGATAAAGATGGCCCAATTCTCCGAACTCACGAAAAGAACTTACCCAATCGAACCGCACAGCATGCAATGTCCTCAACAAGCACCACACATTATTCAAGCCCGGCTCTTCTGAAGCTATCCGCAAACAAATGCGACTCAACCCAAAACAAAACCGTGGTGAACCTAAAACTGACAGGACTGCACTTCGCACTGTTCTCCAAACCTTTACTCCTTTTTTGGGCTGGTGGATATGGCTTCCTAAAATTCAGGACCTCCTAAAATGGCTGTCCACTTCGCTTCCCTTTGTTGCCCCTTCAAAGTTGGGTCCCCCAATTGTGGCGTCAAATCTCTTTTGCGAGGCCAAGTCCCCGCCTCAATGACCTCGGTCTTGAAGTAAACGGTCTTCCCTGGCACGCTGACCTGCGAGCCAAGGTTCAACTGAGTGACAAGCAAAAACCGATCGGTATTGAAATGGTCGACCCAGAACCATGTAAAGGATTAAACGGGCAGCCGCAGCTATCTATGGCTGGGACTGTCCCTTACTAACCTTCACTTGCCCGGGTTTTGATTGCGACTCAACGGGAGATGTCCAAAGCAGTGTGTAACCAGGGGCCAGGTTGCTTGGTGCTGAAAGGAACCAAATAACATGTTTTGGGAGTCGCCTCGGAAACATTCAAGACTACCTCACATTGAGCCCGCCATCCAACAACCATCTACGGTAGGGGTCTCAACCCAAACCTTCTGTCTTGTGTTGGCCATCCGTAGGGAACTCTGCTTGGATGTTCAACCCCGCATCAGGTAAGTAGGTTGCAACAAATTGTTTTAACTGGGGCGAGTGGGACTCTCAGATTAACTGCAGTTGCGACATACTCCCCATGGTTGAAACTCCAATCCTCGTTGTTCCCCTAGTTGCAAGGAACTCCAGTACATTAACGCAATTGTTCAAAGGTCTCTTTGTTGGATGGTAGCTCACTTTCGAAATTTGGGACATCCCTCCTACTGTGTCCGTTGATGTTTTACATCCTCGAAATGCCGAAATGCCCTCGACATGGCAATCTGAGAAGTGCTTTTGGCTACGTTTCAGCCACCCACTCTTTTTGTCGCCCCAAAAGCATCCAAAAGCCCCAAACCCAGGCTTTTCACCCGGCTCCAGGTTGTCACCCGGAACAAAAACGCCACACCTCCGCCTCCCCCTTCCCCCGCCCGATTTCAAAAAACCCGAGAAAACCGCGGCCTCGCAGAAGGGATCGGAGCCCTTGGTGCCCGGAATCCAATCCGCGTCCCGCAAGTTCCCGGCCGCCACCACCGTGAGCTGCAAGCGCCGCACCTAGCGCGCGGTAAAATAGAACGAGACTCGAAGGGAGAGGGAGGTTCTATTTTGGTTTCTGGGCGGACAAAAACAAAATGGGGTCTTGAGAGGGAGGGGTGTTCATCTCTGAAACGAAAAACCGAAATTTTGGGCTGGGTACTTGAAAGTCAAAGTACTCAACAAAAACATCTTGAGGGACTGGGGCGTGCGACTCCGCCCGAGAATTTACCCCTATAGAGGCCGCCAAATTTAGAAAACCTTAAGGCGATTCATTCTTCAACAATGCCTCGAACAAAAGATGCGTCCCGGTCCCCCATCTCCTGAAGCCTCCGACTTATCCCAGGCGCATCCTCCATCCTTCGCCGGCCATCGGTGGTGAGAGCAGTTTGCAGGTTTTGGCCGCCAGCGACGGCATGGCGCGGGCCGACCGAACCAGGAGCCACACATTTGGGTTTGTCTCAAAACAGAGGAACCTCCAAACAGGCCGTTGTGCTCTTGGTTTCCCTTTCCAACAACCCAACAGCTACCGAAAATCTGAAGTGACGCCGCCAGGCAGATGCCGAACCCAACAATCGGTGTCTTTTGTGCCGCACCCTTGGCCCTTGCTCAAGAAGTGACTGAGCCAAGTGCGCAGCGAAGCTTGCAGTGGCAAGCGGATGGAGCGTCATTAGGTTCAAAGAAGGGTAGCACAGAGTTAACATCACTGCATCGATGCCCAGACAGTGAGGTGCGCAGCATTTCAGAATCTACCCTGACTTTGACCATAGCCTGTCCGTGCTCAAGATCTGACCGACTTCACGGGACAAAAACAACGGTGTGTAAAGTAGAGTGTCATCATCTGCAATTTTTACTACAATCCCAAAAGCTGAAGTACAAATTGTATAGGTGGCCTTTCGGCAAAATAGCTGGTAAATGGACTAAACCCCATCTAAACCACTGCCATCTATTTTGAACCAAACTGACCTAAAAAGGACACCTGTGATTGGATCCCCAAGCAGAGGACCTTGGCTTTCGCTGGTGACCCCCGAATCCGTGATCTGTTTGGCCATCCACCTCGGGAAGTGCCTCACGGGCATCTCCAAGCGGCCACTCCGTCTACTGACGTTTTTTGGGTCGGGATGCCAACACTATGAATTGTTCTAGGGGTTGATTCCAACCATCGTTCTTTCAAAAACCAGCTGTCCGCATGGATTTTGGTGGGTTTTAGAAAGAAGGATTTCTGGAAAGAATGGGGAAGGTACCCCTAGAATTGTTGGTTGGTATTTACAGGGAAATCATCATTCCAGGGCGCGACCGGATGTCATCCATCCACAGTAGCACCCCAGAAGCTTACAGCTTGTGGTGTGTTTTGGTCCGAAGGGAATCTTTCAGTCCTCTATTTGATCAACTTGGGCTCGACAGAGGCGGCACAACTTGATACCAGGGCTCCAAAAAAGGGCCCTACTTTTACACCCCCACAGTTTTCCTTCAATTCTAGATCTCCAAAGAAGAGCTACACGACATGGATCAAGGTGCAAGTGAATGAGGCACAAAAAGTCAACCAAACGGGTGACGTGCAGGGCTATGTTTGCCTCATGGGTTTGGGAGACATCCAGTCTGGTTCATGTTATGCAGGAAGCGTGAAAATGCTTAAATCTATGATGCTCAAGCATCGCTCAAAACAAATTGTCGCAAAGGTCTAAGAATCCAGCCACGAAAACATCTACAGCAAGGTAGCCAAACATGCACAAGGTCCAACTAACAAGAAGGTCTGGCCTGCCCCAAACTGATTTCCGGTTGATGGTTGTGCATGGAGTTACCCTTCGATCCCGTATTCATATTGCACCTGTTGCATGCTGACTCATCTCTGACCTAGGAAAAAGTCCTCCGGAACAGCCAAATAGCATTGGCAGCCCAGAATGAACAACAAGCTCCGATCTATGTTCACAAAATAAGCGTTACATTACCAACAAAAACTTCATCAACAAGCCGAAACATTCGCTAAGACAGTCGTAAAGCGTTGAGCCTTAGGACTCCAGTCTTGCCGTACCATTGAACGCTTCCCACAGCCCATCGCGCGGGCTATGACACGTTCTGGTGAAACATGCGAGATCCGGCGAAACAATTGTTAGACATGTGATCCTTGACCAAAGTCTGTCTTTGAGGAAAATAAATGATCCAGTGCAGTGCAATCCTCTCAAGCAGGATCATGCTTCTGGAAACAGGGCCCTTTCGGCGGTTGACCGCATGACTACTTCAGAACTTCTACAGGGGATTCTCCGAATATCACCTAAATAAGCGCATCTGGTGTGTTTCCTTACCACGCCTTGTCCCATAATATCATCACCGTTGTGGGCGTAAAGCGTCTCACGTCGATTGCAAGTAGAGCCATCTTCTGATTTGGAAGACAATGTTCCTCTTGAAAGGGCCCTTTGTTGAAAGAGTGATTGACTTTTGAAGGACATTCACAATCCCCTTCTTTCATCTTTCGGTGGGAAAATCTGCGATCCCCACATCTCCCACCTCAATGCAAGGGATATGTTGACCGCAGCTCATGCTCGAAGTAAGCCAGGTACCAGTCGTGAACTTTCAATGCAAGACCCCACAATGTACAAGCCTGGATCTTTCAGGTTACGTACCGACCCAAGGCGGCCGACATCCGAAAAAGGCACTATGTTTAGAACAAGGCCACGGTTCCCTTTCCACCTTTTTTGGAACCTTAACATGAGAAACCTCACCAAACATGGTACCCACTACCTCAGTCTGAGCTTTTGCCGCCCCACCAAAAACACAAATGTGTCATTCTGGTCCATATCTGGTGAACCCTACAACACCTAGCTTAAAACAAAAACAATAGTAACTATATAATATTGTATAATGCAACACACATAAAACATGTAGCTTAAAACAATCACAATAGTAACTCCACATCCCTGTAGATCTCGGTTGCTTTCTGCCCCCTGCTAAAAGTTTAACTCTTAGTGGTTTAGTGGAAAACCCATTCGTTGGCAAAAAGTTAGAAGTTAAAGTCCTAACAGCCAAGCAAAATGCACCAAAGAAATCACCTCCCCCCAAGGCGTCGGCACTTTCGTAACGCGCAGGCGTTTAGACGTTCGATCGCCGGCCATCGGCGATACGGCGATCCTCACCGCTCGGCCCGCTTCGCGGCACCAGGTGATAGAACGCGCTGAAAGAAAGCGACGGCAACGCCGTGCTAAACTCACAAAAGCAACTTGGGTGTGTGTGTGTGTGTTTCTGTTTCTTTTTTGCTGAATTGTCAATTTTGATGAGATCAGTCTGTAATTACGCAAAACAGCTTTCCCAGAAAACAATATTTTCTGACAGGCGGAAAGGGGGAATACAGAAAGTGCTTTGTCGGTGGAAAAAGACATGGCGGCTCGTTCGGCGTGGGCAAAAACATGAACCCCAGCCCTGGCAATACTAGAACCAAACTAAACCACAAATAGATTAATGTAAGCCAATACAAAACTAATGCTAATACTAAGCCAATACTAGACCAACAGAAAACCACTGAGCAAATCCTAAGATAGCAACACCGACTGAGGCGTCAAACTAGAACAGCTTTAATAAGTCTTCAAAGGGTGGTGCTTCAGGAGCCCCAGAAGGGAACCATGAGGGTAGGACAAAAAGAAAACAAACACTTCTGGGCCAGCAGTAAACTCAACCAATACTCAATCAATTCTAAACACTGCGCCACTACACAGGAACCCCAAGTAACCCAGCCCTTCATGTCCAGCTATACGTGTATGTATGTGTATGCATGTGTGTGTGTGTATGTAATATATGTATGTCTGTATGTCTGTCTGTATAGATGTGTGTATGTGCACATGTATGTATATGCATATATATATATATGCATATATGTGTATTGTAGGTATGGATGAATGGATGAATGGAGAAATGGATAGATTAAATGTGGTGTCTGTGGTCTGCCCTGTCTGTCTGTCTGTCTCTGTCTCTGTCTCTGTCTCTGTCTCTGTCTCTGTCCCTGTCTCTGTCTCTGTCTGTCTGTATGCACTGATGGATGGATGGATGGATGGATGGATGGATGGATGGATGGATGGATGGATGGATGGATGGATGGATGGATGGATGGATGGATGGATGGATGGATTAATAAATGGATGGATGGATGGATGGATGGATGGATGGATGGATGGATGGATGGATGGACGGACAGACGCACGGCCGCACGGATGGATGGATGGACGGACAGACGGATGGATGAATTGATTGAGAGATGGACGGAGGGATGGATGGACGGATGGACGGACGGGCGTATGAAATGTCACGGGCATGTTTATGTGCATATCTACGTATTATGTAAACTCTAAAGCGTGTCCACAATGTTGCCCATATCGAACTACATCTGCGCAGGGGACAATGCTTCTTGAAAGCAACAAGCAAGCAAAACATATTTGTAAGAATTGGGGTGTCACTCGTTTCATTGTGAAAAATCTAGGGTTGCTCCCCCTTCTGGTCTGCTCCCTTCGCTTTCTTGCGTTCTTTCTTGCAGCGCGTGTTTGGATGACTCTCCAATGGAGGCGCTGGAACCCTCATCTCCAGTTCAACTGGCCGGGATTTCCAGCTCAACTGGCTGGAGCCCCTCTTTGAGCTCAGTGAAACAATTCGAGCACATCCCAGGACCAATGGGACCTTCCAAGACAATCCCTTGGTAAACTTCTTGCAGTTTGTACCCAAGTTTCTTGTTCCTTGCCGGGCATGGCATTCATTTTCCCGCACCCAACGCGTCCAGTGAGCCTATGGCGATTTCGCAGCTGGCCCCCAAGGATGCGCCGAACTCTAGGCGACAAGACCGCTTCCAGGCTCTGTCACTTAACTTCAAACTGGCACCATTTGAGTCCGTTTCAGACGTTGGCCACACGTAAACCTGATCCAATTTTCGGGGATGATCCCTGGAAAGCAGCCGAAGATGCCTTTCCGAATTGAGACTACCCCTCTTCGGGCTTCGTCTCTTTGTATCAGCTTTACAATTGAACATTCACAGGGCAAGCCCAGCCAGTGGCGCAAGCAAGCCCGGCGAGCGACGCTCTGGTCAAAGGGCCATACGATATCTCTTCACGCGCATGGCTGTTTGACTTTCTGCAACATGTTGCTTGTTGCTAGCCTTGCAGGGGAAAAACAGACATTGTCCAAACAGTCAAAAGCTAGTACAAATCAAAGACCAAGCTCCCAACACACATAAGCGACTACGTAACACCACTTGAGACTGGAACTGGAACACCAGGAGTTGAACGTGCTAATTGAAACCATGTGAATCACATGTGCTCCACTAGACACCCGGACAAGACAATTCTAGATCCAACCGCGGGCTTTATGTCCAAACAGTCAATGATTTTTTCCTGTCGAAACACCGGCATGGTAAAAGAACTGGCGAGTTAGCACTTCCTGCTCGCAAAATTGAGGAGAGTCCCCAAGAAAGAGCCTTTTCTTCCCATGCGGTCTGAGAAATTCAGAAGTGGGAGTGTAAGGCCACACGTTGCCAGCCCCGAATCGAGGGGCGGGCGGGTTCTACACACCTGCCACCAAAAACCGATAGCCTGCCCAAAACCAAATCCCGACCGGGTATCGACCGAGGGCCTACCCAAACCGATGACTTGCCAATGTTGTCCATTGCCCATAATATGTCCATTTGCGGAGAACTGCACACCGCTTTCCTCAAAGGGTCGCGGACTAGTTGACCAGTTGAGTCGCTCAGTTCGCGTGACACGTTGGTCGGCCTGGTGGCTATGTGGGCGGCACGGCCGTGGCCGTGTTGCGTTTGTCATGTTCACAAATCTGGGGACCTACATCATACTGAGCCCGTTTTATACCCAGGTAACTTGCTAGAAAGGCAGACAGACTGGAGAAGAGTACCCTCGCAAAACGGCACCCACACATCAGTGATCAGACTCAAGTGGGCGTACAATTGAAACCCGTGAATTTGAGAGTGGTGTTGCAGGAATGAGTGTCCAAACCCACTGAATTGCAGCTGAAGTAGTTTCCCGGAACGCCATGCCAGGAAAAGTCTATAATGCAAAAGTTGTGGGCCCACTCGCAGCATTGCGAGCATCGACCTGAGCATCTGTTCGGATTTTCGTGTCCAAGCAATCTGGAAATCCAATGCCAAATGACACGATGCACCCCGGGAAGCCCAAGTCAACAGCTGGATTCGCCTTGGACGCGAGGTCATGTCTGCCCCCACCCCAATGGATGCCCCCCCCCCAGGCACGAATGATTCCCCTTGCAGCAGAGGGAAATGTCAGTGGGCGGGCCCAGTTCTCCCTTCCTTCCACACATCAACGATGTCACGCCCGGGACCTCTCTCAGACCGGCTCGAGGCCCCCGCGAGTGGACTCATTCGTTGACAAACACACCTCGGGACGTGCTGGACAAAAGGACTATGAGAATCCTCATCTAAAATGTTCTTGCTGCATAAACCAAGGGCCCATGACCTTGGATGGGCTCTGAGAAGCTTTTTCAGATCAGCGAGGCCCTTCTTGTAGATCTGAAGCGACGCACGGAGAGACTGAACCTTCTGCCATCACATCGCGGATTGAATCGCTGGAAACATGACCAAAGTACCGTTGGCATCTGGCCGAGGGTGGTGTGCTTCCTTTTCTGAGGGACCTCCCCTAAAGCAAGAAGAGGATTTTGCAACCACCTCAGAGCTTCACTTGAGACCCGCAGAGTGGTCTTCTAGGACCTCGCACAACCTGGACCTTTCCGATCAGGGGGCTCGCTCATGGGCACGTAACGGGCTGAATGCTTACACAGTTATCCAAACTCCCTATCAGGGGTTGATAAGTTCTGTGTACAAGCTTGTTCTAACCTTGCAGCAAAAGACAGAAACCAAAAAAACATCCGCTGGTCAGGCCATACCAACCCCGGGCAACTTGCTCTGCCCTTTCTAGCAATTACTCACTCATTGGAAAAACACTTTGCCGCAAGAAAGGGGGGGGGATTTGATGTCTGCATTTGGGGTGGCGGACCCCCAAAATTTCAACTTGGAGAAGGTCCTCGCGTAAACCCGAACCGAGGAAACCAGGGCTATTTACGAGCAGGGCTGGCTCCACAGCTACCAACCCACTTTATCACCGTTGGTTTGGGAAGAACATGGAATGCAGAAGAGCAAGCCCTTCATTCCAGGCGGCACTTGGTCGCTTGCTCAAATTCAATGCGCATGCACATATTGCACCAGGGGGAACCCATGTGAATGGCCATGAAGATGCGGAGTATGATGAGCTCAATGAAAACGCACATGTTTGGAAAATTGGCCAAGCCACCACACATACATACAAACAACACAAAGAACATATACCCACAGACATTCAACCACAAATACTATGGCGTATCACATATATATATATAATACATCAAGTAAATAATGGTATGGTTGAAGCTCACTTGTATATATATATATACAACATACATATCATCTATACATACTATATAAATTTGCATCTTTACACATGTAAGTATGCATTACTCGGACCACTCACCATGCTCAGGCGTGGCTTCCGCAAACGAGTCGGATTTACCTGACGTCATGACGAAGCTCGGTTTCCGGCTCATTCGCCCGTCAATAGAATGACACACACACACACACTGAAAGGGGCAAGGCTATGGTTCCCAAATCAAATGTTCGGACCCATGCTACCCATGGGTATGTGTGACAGGGGGAACCCCCCCAAATGGCTTCGGTTGTCCGTTTGGTTTCCCTGACTAACCAAACAAGCGTACTTCACAATAATGTTGACCCCGGATTAATAAACCCCTGCTTATTATGGGTGTGTTCCGTTCCAGAAGTGAATCCCACTAAAACCAGGGAGAAGCACCCCCATATTCACAGCGGTTTATCAATCCGGGGTCAACATGACTTTCGGACTGACGCAACAAAAAAATGGGGTTCCCCACGGCTCATTCGCCGGAAGTGGTTGCCAAGGAAGTTCTCTGCGGCCTTCGCCGTCGGGCTCTCCTGTCGGCTTGCTAACGAGAAACCCGCGGAGCGGCCGAAAAGCGGATCGGCCCTCCGCGCGTTGAACATTTGTGAACCAAAACCAATACCTGAACCCTCAAAATATTCATGAACAAGAAAATTGCTTTGGGGCTATAACCCATTTTTAGATAATTTTCAGGGTTCGGGTACGTATGAAGTTGGACATGATGGCATACTCCTTCTTGGATGACAGTGACGCGTAAATATCGGTTTTAGCGCCAGTCGTTTGTACATGTCCCTTTTTGATGACCGTGGTTTGCGAAAGTCCTTTTGCTGGCAATGCCTTTTCGATGAAAGTGTCCTTGTTGGCAATGTCCTATTTAGATGGTCGCGTTATTTTGATAGTTGCCGGTCACTTTCTGACTCCTGACCAATCCATCCAAACAAAATATGTTAGTATAAGTATAGGGGTGCCTTTGGATAATTCCACAGGCACCAAAAACAACGAAACGATCCAAGACAGAACTCCCCTTCGGATTGATCTGGAGGGCCGTCCCAGTCAGGACTGCCCCTGTCAGGGAAGATATCGTCTTCCGGAACCCGCAGTTAGCACTGCCAAAGGCCTTGGAGCGTGGCATCTGCATAGCCAGAAACATGGAACAGGACAATTCGGAGGTCACCAGCCCCATGGCAGCGGATCGCGGGGACTCGGTTGCGAAATCTGCTCCCCTAAAAGTGAATAACTTTTAGTGGTTTAATTCGGAAAGCCCATGAGTTGGCAACAGTTAAAGTCCCAACATCCAAGCAAAATGTACCACAAGGGATGAGACAGTCCCAAACTCCGAGAAAAAAAAAGGCGAGGCCCGTCCGAGACAGGTTGGGGTGCAGCGCCGTCCGGTATGAAGCCCTTGATCAGATCCTCAGACGCGAACCGGGGGGGGGGGGGCTAAAACATGGAAAAGGGTCTTGTGCACGTCCAAGTTTGTTGGTGGGAAAGCAACAAAAAATGAGGAATGCCCTCAAATATGGTTGGTGGACATAAATTCCCATGCAAATGATGTCCATCATCATCCCCTCATCAGCAAGCAACACAACCAGACTCATCCTGAAAGAACTGCTTCCATGTCCCCTTTCGAGCCTCAAGATGGAGGGCCGTTTTTGATCCACCCTGCCGACAGGCCATGTTGTGCCGCAGCGAGTGCAGAGTGCAAAACGCAAAGTGGGTTGAGACCTGACTCGTCGCCAGGTCCGAAGCCTTGCATGTTGGCGCGAAGGCTTTGCTCAGTCATCCCCACGGAAAATGCATCCATCGGTGAATTCCTTCAGGAGCAAACATGTCCAACCACAACACTATGGGAAACTGCGGTAATTGCAGGGTGTGTCCTTCTTCCGCTACTTGCATGAGATTTTCTGGTGTCTCCTGCACACCTTACACATGCGTTTCACAGCAGGAAGCACGACTCACTGCGTACCCAAATTGTAGGGTTAATACTAATACTAATACCAGTTTTTTTGGGGGTTCTCTCACAGCTCTTTGGTTGGGTCGCTGTCGCACAAGGAACAATCTGGGGGTCTCGCAGAGTTGAGGTCGCCCTGGAAAATATCGGAGAGTTCCTGGCATCGCGGAATCTCAGCTTTGGGGCCACATTTCACAACTTTGCTTTATTTTTCTGCTTTTTGTTTCTTCTTTTGTTCCCTTGTAACCCATAGCCCACATGTGAGTTTTGTTGCTTAGGAACCCATTGCAACCAACCCCTGGGTTGACCATCCTGCAAGGCTCGGGCCAAGTGCATGGTCTCAACACAAGGGTGCCTGAAAGCATCTCACCAGGAATACAAGACAAACACCTCGGTAGCTGTCCTTGCTTGATGGTACATGCTTTTGTGGCTGAAAGAGAAACCAAAGGAAAGCCACCATTTCGGAGGTCCCCCAAAAAAAGACAACCCCCCTATTGTCGGGGTAAAGCCGCGTTGGCCCGCATCCCCGGGTAACTGTCCCAATGTCTGAGTACAGCTCACGTAAGGTGTGGGGAATGGTTGACCCAGGACAGTTCCCTATGGCAGGTTATTTGACGTAAATTGTGATCAGAGGACAATGATTGATTCATGGAAAATAAGAATTCATTTAGCGTGCCCAAAACAACACATTGAACATGATAATATTTCAGTGCGACGGGAAAGCGTGACTTCCGGATCGTGAAATATTTGAAAATAATTAAGGACACTGGATAAGCTATACAATTGCTCACAGTCTTTCTCACTATCTCATGTTCTATGTGTCTCACCGGCTATTCCATCCGTCACGTGGCCAGCTATTAAACTCCAACATCCCCAATAATGTTATTAGGCTAGGAAGGGAGGAGAGAGGCGTGGCAGTTAAGGCTTAGCATTGGGTGCCAAGAGCCTCTCCCTGTCCCTTTCCTCCATCATGCGCCAGTAGAGAGGTTAGAATAAGGGTACCCTTTTTTCTGTAGTCTATTTTAGTGGGGGAACCCTCCCCCATAAACGGGTAAAAGGGCACTACGGGGGACCTAGATGCAGTACCAAACCAACCCTTCTCCATCCCTCGTCCCTCATCCGCCTCGAAAGGAGTTTCGTCCAGCCAGCGAAGGAACCTAAGGCAGAGCTCCGAATAGGGCGTTTTTTTGTGTGTTTTTCTTCCGGGAGAACCTGCACGAAGTGGCCAAAATCCCTTTTTTGTTCCGCGTGTTTCCAGGATAGGCTTCGGGGTCAGACTGTTCAACCCATGCGTCTAACTTGCCCGCTGAAGGCGTAGCAATGCCACTGCGCAGGGCTAAAAGTCGACGTTTTCGTGAACGAGATGCGGTGCCTCTCCACAGCAACAGTGCACGCATCGCTGACAGCTGTCGCGTTTTTTATTATTATTATTATTATTATTCTGTTCCCCCCCTTTTTTTTCCGGCGCGGGCGGCATGTGGGCCAGCTCAAAAGCGTTGGTTGCATCAAGCGCTTGAAGCCACGACATTTACCAGTCAAGTACAAGATAGACTCCATCCCAAGCTTAAAGTCAAGAATCAGCTATAAAACAGCAAACCCCCACTGCAACCTATCAGCCGGCTTTTCTCTCCGCGTGCTAGGGTGCTATAGGACGAGTCGGGCTGCAGCTATCGCTCTGGGCACTCACAATTGCCAGATTCCTTTGGGTGGCGGCAACTTCACGGGTAGAACAGCTGTCTCACGGGTAAACGTCGCTTTTCAGGCACATTGCACGCGTATGTCACGATATTGCATGCGTGCTGTCTTTGAAGTCGCAGATTGGACTCGGCGCCTTTGCCGAAACAACACAATGCAACCAAGTGAGCTTTGCCAGCTTCAACTTACCAGTTTTGAGGGGTAAGTTTGGGGACTCTAAGCCGGAGTTCTTCTCCCTAGTATGTAACCAAGAAACCTTCCGGTTTCAAGAGACAAGGAAGCCTGCTGCAAACTCAAATGTATGGCTCCATGGTCATGATACATATTTGCAATATATGTATGCATGCATCTATGTATGTATGAACTATTACAGAAGCAACTCGGGGATCAAAGCAAACACAGTGTTGGCAATCACAGCCATCACTCCAATTGTTGGCTACACATAGCTCACCATAGATTGGCCCAGCGAAGTCAAGTCATGCTGACTTCGTGTTGCCTACTGGTCAAGACTCACTAGCCCATCGGTGCAACAACTCAAGGTGACATGTAGCCCCAAAAAGAGGTCCTCAACAAAGAGAGTCCTCCACAACTTGGTTTTGTGTGCTAATCATTTTCAGGCAAGGGCCCAGAAGCGGAAACTTTGGATCCACCGTGCATAGCCAAGCCTATAAGGGTACCAGGATGTACCACGGGTACCTGCAACAAAACACACAAAGCAGAACCTGCCATGATTAGAGTTAGGCCCAGTTATATAATGTATATCTTATTGTTTGCTTCACATGGAGTCACTGGCAAAAATGTAAAATGTATCCTAGGTCACTCGCGCGCGCCAAAAAAGTAATAATATTCCGCCGCACCTCGTGGCATACTCTTTGAGGAAGCGCCAGAAGGCCGGCGGGCAGGCTCTCATCACCTGACCAGTTGAGTCATAATTCAAACCACGTACAAACATGTTGAACCCAGAACCATGTAAGGAATTGAAAAGGTGGCCGTAACTATTTCCGGCTGGGACTGCCCCTTACTAAGCTTCATCTACCCGGGCTTTGATCGTGACTCAGTTTGAAATGGATTTGAGGCCCACGGGGAAACTGCTGGAATCCCATCCTATGTACCAAGCTGACGGTTCAACGGACACCCAACTCCCCTTTGAGCAATCATAAAAGGTGACCATGCGAAGCATCAACATACTGTGGACAAAATCCACTTTGCACCAGTTTGGTGTTCATCCCAGTCATTCTCGGGAGTCGTTCATTCCAACTGGTGCAGGATTTCCTCTACACTTCATTGTCCCAAACCTCCGATGGACTTTCATGGGCACTCTGTTTGGCTAGTGGACCCGCAAAAGATTCTCGAGGCACGGAAGTTATGTCAGCCAACCCAAGGAGGCCACCCATTTGCGTTCACATGCGTTCAGGGACGTGTGGCTTCCAAAATGGGAAGTTACGCCCCAAACGGCTGGCTTCCGTGGCTTCTCCAATTCGCAAGGAGAAGTCACCGTGAAGTGCCAACGACATCTCAAGGTCACTCGAAACTTGTCTTTGAAGAGTCATGCAACTTGTTGAGCCTGAGAGTCAACCATGAACAACCCCATGGAGGGCGCGGAAGCACTGTGTTCTGTATCCCAAACACTGTCCTTCACTTTTCCGTGCTCTTTGTCGTCATTGTCTTCAACCAAATCGAAAGGAGTGCTTGTCCGTGAGTGTACCCGCAACGAAAAAAAAACGACAACCCGCTGTTTGGGGTGTTCATGGCCAACATGGTCTGCTGTCCAAACCTCAATCCACAAACAAAGCTTTTGAATTATGAAGTGGGCATGCGTCAAAAAAAAGGGGAGCCCCGAAATGTTGCTGTCCCTTCTGGTAGCGTCCATAAAGCCATGATGAGGACACAATTCAGACATCCAGGCAGCCACAGTGCTGCAAGATCATTGCCCGCAATGGGGCTTACCTCAATTTTGTCTTCATCCGTGAATCGTGTCGCGATGTTGTGTCGACCTGACGCTTTGGACGGTGTTCGCACATAGATGGCGCTGCTCCATTGGCAAGAATCGTGGCCCCTTGTGTCAAGGTCCAAATGCGTACAAGGAGGTAACCCCAGGCTGGAGTGAAAGGTGGAAGACATTGATACCTTGCCTGCATCCACGATCCACTTGACAACGTGGCTGCAAGCATGCACATCCTGACTCATGACAGTGGTTGGCGCATCAGCCTCAAGAGACAGATTTCTTAGAGACCACACCGTCTGGTGTCCAAAACTTGTTGCTTATTGTTCTACCTACATGTGTATAAAGGTGAAACAGGTTTGTATAGGCCTCATTATAGTCCCATCTAAACCCGGCTGTACAACCACCTAGTAACAGGGCCGATGGTGGTTTTGGCACTGCTCGATTCGGCCTTTGAAAACAAACCTCGATCGATGGTCAACAAATCACGCCCCAAGCCTCATAGAGATGCTCGCTCCTCAACTTGATGACCTGATGAAAGGGCTGCTGAGAACGGGGCTGTGCAGGAAGAAACCTCCCTCCTTGACCCTTCAGCTTGGCCTGGAGGTTGAGAGTCCACCAAACAAAACAGACTGGGAATCCGGCCAGGTACCACACAACTCTGAGAAAGCACGTACAATAATTGTTCGGCAAATATGTTCTTTTTCGGGTGTTCCTCTCTAAAACACACCAAAATAGGTACCAATGAAACCCAGTTTCCAAATTCCTTTTAGTCTTTGAAGGGTGACTACTAAACGGCTTAGCATCAGGGGGCCCTCGCTTAGAAGGGGCTGCAATCTCCACTTGACAGTGCGGACTTTCATAAAGAGGTGGGCCCTTTCAAGGGTAAACTAGAATTTGACCTGCTGCAAAAATCGAGGGAGGGCACCTGGAACGAAAGGCAATGAGCCTTGTGAGGCAAACCCCAGGTTTTGAGGTTTAGGACATCTCGCGCCAGCGATCGCCCGCTGCCTCCCGAAGCAAAACTGCAATATCTGGTACTTCACCCTGCCCCTTGCAATGTAAACTTGTCGCTGAGAGTAGTCAAACTGGATACGGATACGCCACCAGCCGCTTGGCCGTCGAAGGTCAATTCGCCCACACGCCCACAGGGCGAGTGAGTTGTTAGCCTTGCTGGTGCGATAGGGAATGACCGAGTCCGGTCCGGGTGGTGGGAATCAAGCGCTTGGGGATTCCATAAGGACACCAAATCGGGGATGGTGTGTTGCAGGGGTTCCGTTTCTTATTCCCCCATCGAACCAGCAAGTTGTGAAGTGTCAACGCACATCCAACAAAAACTCCTAGTCCTAGGTCCTAGCTGTTCATGGCTTTTTTCCCCCAAAATGTGCCAGGGTATGGTCCCACAAAATGGTTGGTCATTACCAAAAATAATAAAGTCATTCACCGATTTTTAAGGGGTCAAGGAAACTCCAGGTTCTGCCTTGTTTCCGGCGCAAGCAACGCGGGTGCTGCATCGAGGCATCGAGGCTGCGGCAGAGGAGGGCCGAGTGGCCGTGGCCGAGCCCAGGTGCTCCCACTCCGCCAGCCAAATCCTTGGAGCCAGCCAGCCAGCGACTGAGGGACTCGCCAAGCGGGCGAGTCAATCCCAAGGTATCCCTTGAGGATTTTTTGCACTGATATTTGTTGCTGGTCCCAGCCTTCTGAAGGTTACGAATTTCTTGTTGGGCGTTTATCGTTTGGGTTTACAGAGACTGCGGCCAGTTCGGGAATCAAACCCACCAAGTTGAATGAAACCCATGAAGCTTCGCTCTCCTGGAAGACGCCAACAAGGCGCCCGCACGCCTTTGCCTTTGACTCCAAATGCAACTCGGCCATGGACAATTCGCCTCGCTTGAATCTGTCGGGCCTCGATCTATGCTAATTCGGCTTCTCTCTGAGCCAATTCAGGTCTCTGCACCCGGTCATTATGGAAGCTAGACCTCTGGAATTGCTAGGCCTCTGGAATTGCTAGGCCTCTGGCATGCCTGGCCAAAAGTCCCATTTTGCTGCACTCACTAGAAACAACCGAATGTGCCTGCACAGCACATGCCACCACAAAAAAGGGCAATACTTCCTATCAAAAGAAATGAAACGCACCAAAGGCTAGGTCACATAATAGGCTATTATCTAAATTGGGGATTGGCAAAACCAGCTCAGACAATATGCACCCATTCCGCAATGTACATTGGCCATAATGTGACATCTTGTTGTATCATGATGATGATGATGAGGATGAGGATGATGATAATGATGATAATGATGATGATTGAGATGATGACAGTGATGATGATGATGATGATAAGAAGCATTTGGGACGCTGATGACGAGAACAAGGAAGAGGAGGAGAAGGGAGGGAGAAAATGTGAAGGATCATAAGAAGAATCATGATATTGATCATGATAACAGCATGTCTGCTGGTTGTACACCGTGCCTAATTGTGCTTTAGCCATTCGCATCGATTCGCACGTCCCTCATGCTCTTGGGCAACTCACGCGCACAAGTCGTCGAAACAGGATCCTGTTCTCCCCCGGAAAACCAATTTTGATCAGTGCGTCTTCAAGGTGGACGCCCCAAAGATGCGAACATGAAGGAATCCGAAGAAAGACTCCAGGTTTACAATGGGTGACGGTCAAGAGCTCGTCGAAACACTCCGAGAGCCTGATAACACGACATATACATACCCTTCCTCATTGTTCAGGAGAAATGGACAACTAGGACTAACAGTTTGTTGAATGTTCGTTGACACAAACAACTTGCTGGTTCTCAGCAGGGAAGGAGGGAATGACCCCTATAGAACGTCCCCTATGATTTCCTTTGAGGGAATCCCAAAACGGTTCATTCTCAACGTGTTCCATCATTCCCTACCTATCGCACCAGCAAAATGAAATAGATTCTCCGAAGAAAGAGTACCCTCCATTCTGACATGCAAGCTTCCAGTCGCGCAACCCAGATGTACGTAAACTCCCACAACCCCAAACCTTTTGGGTGTGGACTAAGTCAGGTCAGCTTCCCTCTGATTGATGGTCTGGATTGGTGGTTTGGTGGTGAAGAGGTTCACGCCACAAGGGCAACCTCAGCTGCCCAAAGGACCTGGAAGTAAAAGGTTAACCTTCTGGGGCAGTAAATATGGACCAAAATGGGAAAACCAAAAGGTCGGCTTTGAACAACTGAGTAACCTAATAATCTGGCGTTCAAACCACCCAGTGGGGGCTCATACAACCACCAAGATTTACCTAAGGCTTGTTGTCATCATACAAATTCCATGAACCGTTCTTTCAATGGGGGCTGTAGGGCATTGCTAGAGCCCTTCTTTGGTGGTTGTAAGACCAAAAGGAAAACCACCCACTTTGTGGGTCACCCCATGTTTTCCCATGACTAGAGCTAGGCCCAGTTGTAGAATGCATAGTTTATTGTTTGCTTCACTTGGAGTCACTGGTGAAATGTAAAATGTATCCTGAGGCTACCCCAGTGATTCCCTTTAGTGATGGATTCCCAATGAAAATATTTCCAGTAGTGATAGATTCCCTTTAAAACCAACAGGGGACAATAAACAAATATTCTTAACCAAAAGGAAGCATGTGTTCCCTGTTGACCGCATGTTTTCCCTGTTTTAAAGGGAAACCAAAAGCAAAAATCACTTTGTGGGTCACCCCCATGTGCTCCCTGTTAACCCCAAGAAGGTTTGGAGGATCGACTGGTCTAGGACTCCGCGCCCCGGCTCCGTGATCCAATCCTCATCTGCCTCCACCCACTCGCCCCGGCCCGCCTGAAGCAGGCGGGAATCCAACCAAAAGGTTGTTTTTGTTCTTTTTCTTCGCAGGACACCTTGTGTCTCTCTGTGTCTCTCTGTGTCTCTCTGTGTCTCTCTGTGTCTCTCTGTGTCTCTCTGTGTCTCTCTGTGTCTCTCTGTGTCTCTCTGTGTCTCTCTGTGTCTCTCTGTGTCTCTCTGTGTCTCTCTGTGTCTCTCTGTGTCTCTCTCTCTGTGTCTCTCTGTGTCTCTCTGTGTCTCTCTGTGTCTCTCTGTGTCTCTCTGTGTCTCTCTGTGTCTCTCTGTGTCTCTCTGTGTCTCTCTGTGTCTCTCTGTGTCTCTCTGTGTCTCTCTGTGTCTCTCTGTGTCTCTCTGTGTCTCTCTGTGTCTCTCTGTGTCTCTCTGTGTCTCTCTGTGTCTCTCTGTGTCTCTCTGTGTCTCTCTGTGTCTCTCTGTGTCTCTCTGTGTCTCTCTGTGTCTCTCTGTGTCTCTCTGTGTCTCTCTGTGTCTCTCTGTGTCTCTCTGTCTCTCTGTGTCTCTCTGTGTCTCTCTGTGTCTCTCTGTGTCTCTCTGTGTCTCTCTGTGTCTCTCTGTGTCTCTGTGTGTCTCTGTGTGTCTCTCTGTGTGTCTCTGTGTCTCTCTGTGTCTCTCTGTGTCTCTCTGTGTCTCTCTGTCTCTGTGTGTCTCTGTGTGTCTCTGTGTGTCTCTGTGTGTCTCTGTGTGTCTCTGTGTGTCTCTGTGTGTCTCTGTGTCTCTGTGTCTCTCTGTGTCTCTGTGTCTCTGTGTCTCTGTGTCTCTGTGTCTGTGTCTCTGTGTCTCTGTGTCTCTGTGTCTCTGTGTCTCTGTGTCTCTGTGTCCTTCCCATTTACCTCAAGAAACTCGCATACCAATCCAAGCCATGGGTTTCACACCCCAGGAGCCATCCATGAGGGATCTCATCCGGGTCCCTTGGACCTGCGTTTGCTTCGCAGGCCATAGGCCTCGAAGGTCCATTTGGACACGGCACATGAGAGAGCCATGGGCGAAAGCAAGAATCGGCAAAATTTTGGCCTGGGACAGATATCTTTTGTTTCTGATTCGGGCACGAAAAGCTCGCCTCTTGACCAACAACTTTGGAGGGAGCTGTTTCCCGTGTTCCCGACATGTGCCCTTTTTTTTGGGTGGCTCGGACATCACCTGTTGGACCGGTTGTTTGAGGCTTGCCCTTGCTTGGGGTCAGTTTTTTGTACACCGAAAAGGAGAACTGCAGGAGCCTCCTAGACATGAGCGTGTCTTTTCTACTTGGTGTTCCCTTTTTTGCTTTCAAGCCACCAAAAGCACCAGGGTCCTCCAAAAAAGAGGTCCTCCCGTTGGCCTCCAAAGCTACAAAATCAATCCAAACCACCAATTAGAGGGAATCGGAAAACTATCAAGGGCTACTGAGATGCAGAATTCCTGATCATTTTGCTCCGAAACAGCAAGACTTTGCCTGGAAGGCCAAAGGTGTTTAGAGAAAATATAACAGTAGAGCAGGCAACCATGCTGAAAAGAACCGGTTTAAAACACCCAATGATGGTTTTGTACAACACGATCAGACTGTATACAAGCCTTATGATGTAAGAGATGTACACTGCCCATTGTTCCCTGGGCAAAAACAAGTAAACGATTTGGGATGCAACAAACAACCTTCTCAACATTGGTTTACCTGTCTGATTGAAACCCTTGAACGCATTTGTCTCCAAGATTTACAACAAATACAGAAGCGGCTGGCTTTCGGGGGTGGAATGAGGGTCCCCGACTGCAGCCGGAACCCTTCACTGCTCACTCATTGTTCAGCCCACTACTCCGCAAGATCGATTGGGATTGATATTGGAGTTCTTCATGTTCTCGCGGTCTGTGAAAAGCCGGCGGCTCAACTTTGCCAAATATATTTTCACACAGCTGGTTTTTATGATATGAAGTGAGCCCCCAGGTCCGTTTTTGCCCATCGACTTTAAAGGGTTCTCAGAACGTAGCCGAGCCACAGTATCGCTTCTGAACAAACCGACCAAACCGCGCCTCGTCATCTGTGGAAGTCGACCTGTGCGGCCGTCGACGAGTTGATGGCAATGGAAACAAAAAAACTCTTTCCCCCAATGGCCAGCCTTGCGGATCAAATTAACGAAGGAATTCGCGTGGCGAAGCCAGCCCGAACACCCGCCTCAGGAAGTCCCACTCTTGCGTACAGAAGCTTCCAGCACCCTTACGAAGTTCCGTGAGTGACCTGGAAGCTTTAAGTCAAACTGGAGGCTACTCTTCTCACTTGAGTGGATTTGCCAAAACAAGTCCAAACACTTTTCATTCACCACTAGACTTCCCCAAAAGTATAAAGTCTGGGAACTCAAGAAATGAGTCTTTCTTCAGAGAATCTACTCATTGGGTGTGATTTGCCCAAAGACTCCCACCTGGGATCAAACAGTTTTCCGGCGCACCTCCGGTACCACAGCCGCCCGGTGGTCAAAAAGTACATGCAGCTGGCCTGGCCGAAACTCCGAGACACCGAGACACCGAAACATAGATTCTCAGGCAGCGAAGGGGATTTATGGTCTCAAGGAAAGCCTCGCTGCCCGAACCTGAATGCTGCCTCCCTACTGTAGGTGTTCAAAATGCGCGAAAACTTGGTTTCTTCTAGTTTCCCATGACGCCAATTCTTCTCCTTTTTGGTTCATCTCCAGGCGTGGAACAGACACACACAGGCACACAGGCACACAGGCACACAGACACACAGACACACACACACACAGGCACACAGGCACACAGACACACAGACACACACAGACACACACAGACACACACAGACACACACAGACACACACAGACACACACAGACACACACAGACACACACAGACACACACAGACACACACAGACACACACACAGACACACACAGAAACACACAGACACACACAGACACACACAGACACACACAGACACACACAGACACACACAGACACACACAGACACACACAGACACACACAGACACACACAGACACACACAGACACACACAGACACACACAGACACACACAGACACACACAGACAGACACACACAGACACACACACAGACACACACAGACACACACAGACACACACAGACACACACAGACACACACAGACACACACACACACACACACACACACACACACGACACACAGACACACACACACACACAGACACACACACACAGACACAGACACACACACACACACACACACACACACACGCACACACACGCACACACACGCACACACACACACACGCACACGCACACGCACACGCACACGCACACGCACACGCACACGCACACGCACACGCACACGCACACGCACACGCGCACACGCACACGCACACGCGCACACGCACACGCACACGCACACGCACACGCACACGCACACGCACACGCACACGCACACGCACACGCACACGCACACGCACACGCACACGCACACGCACACGCACACGCACACGCACACGCACACGCACACGCACACGCACACGCACACGCACACGCACACGCACACACACGCACACCCACACCCACACCCACACCCGCACGCACGCACGCACGCACGCACGCACGCACGCACGCACGCACGCACGCACGCACGCACACACACACACACACACACACACACACACACACACACACACACACACACGCATGCAGGCATGCACGCATGCACGCATGCATGCATGCACGCATGCACGCACGCACTCACGTGACGGGTAGTTAGGCGCATGATGAATCATCGACGTGGCCACACAACACGCGTAGGAAAATAAGGCAGCGTCACACGGACTAGTTTCACGGGTTTCAATAGCAGGTTGTGTCATCGAAGAGCTGGTGTGAAGATAGCAAACCAGCACTCCATCCCTTGGTTTAGCACCAATTGCGGGCTTTATGCCCCGTATAGCTTCTGAGCAGCACAGGGTGCAGCTCAAAAGAACCCAAGCTATTCGAACCAATTGTGTCTTCAGAGCAACACACACACATATCATAAAGCATATATAAGCACGCGCACACATACCATGCACACACCAACACACGCCAACACATAAAACACCCTCACAACAGAACATAAGAGTCATAGCAAGCAACCAAAAAAAAGAAAGCAACAAAAAACAAAAAACAGCAAAACACACAGACAGAAACGCACAGGCAACAAACATGCTACGTGACAAGCACGCAGCAACTGCAAACCCAACAAACAGGCAACATCACAATGAATCAAGCAACATATCAACCAACCGACCAACCAACCAAGCCAGCAACCAGGCAAGATCAAGCAAGCAAGCAAGCCCACAAAACACCCAAACAACAACAAACAACAAACAATCAAACAAGCAAATAAGCAGACAAATACAACCAAAGCAACAAGCAAACACACCAAGAAACATTCAAGCCAAACCAGCCAGCCAACAAACAAACAAACAAACCAGCAAAAGGCAAACCAGCAAACAGGCAAGCAAGCAAGCAAACAAGCAGGCAAACAAGCAAGCAAGCAAGCAATCAAGCAAGCAAGCAAGCAAGCAAGCAAACACACACACACACACAAAAAACAACAAGCAAACAACCAGCCAACCAAACAAACAAACAACACAAGCAAACAAGCAAGCAAAACGACAAACGAGCAAACAAACCAAGAAACAAACAAGCCAAACAAACCCGCATACAAATCGTCATACATACGAGCAATAAAGCAAGGAAGCACTCAAACGCACAAACGTGCAACATTTCAAGTTCTTAAGTGTCACAATGAGGAGGCAACGGGAACAAACCTAAAGCTCACGTGCCAAATCCCAAGTGACAATTTGAGCTGAACGGTCACAAACGATTGAGAAGCACTGTACCGAGGTTCACTCACTCTGAGGCTGCAGGAACTTACATCAAAACAGTTTGCTAGCTCCCGATATCTCAAGAGCAAGAGCTGTGCCTCGATGTGCAAAGTGCGAGACACGTCCAACCAAAAGCGGAAACAAAACGCTTCTAAAAGCCTGAGCTTTGCGCTAAGGGATCCACATGTCCCATCGGCGCAGGATGCAGCGACACATGGAAAGTCTTGCAACACCCTTTGCACAGTTGACTTTAGCTTCCGACACTTTGCATGTCACTTTCGCAAATGCAACTCCACATCTCCTCGCTAGGTATGGCCAACGATGTGATTGCATGGCTCCTGGCTCACCAAGACATCAAAATGCGGATGGCAAAGTTTCCACAGCTGCGATGACCCAGTCTGATGAGCAAAGGGCAACCAATGGCTTGGCAAATGCCGCCCACTGCACTCGTTCACCCTGGGCCTGCTCACCGGGCATGAAAAGAAGGTCACCTCGGCAGTGACGAACCCTTTGCCAGGCTGTCTGACTACCAAAGCCTTCTGCCAAATGACTCTTGGCGTTTTCATCCCTCTGCCTTTCAGGACGCGTGCTTGGTGTTCTGGCTTGGTTTGTGCACCGTCGCGCGATGCATGACACATATTGCTGCGCCACAAGCACGGGACGGTTTCAAAAAGGCTACTCACACGTGCGGTGGCTGATGTGCAAAAAACACCTACAAGGAAGCCAAGCTCCGGCTATGCTGTTATGCGGTTTGCATGAGCAGTCCCTCTCACTCAACGAATGGTCAAAACATGTTTTTCTCCAGAACGCCGTGCAAATGCTACCACT
The DNA here is from genome assembly GCA_963377175.1 of Effrenium voratum. Lineage (NCBI taxonomy): Eukaryota > Dinophyceae > Suessiales > Symbiodiniaceae > Effrenium > Effrenium voratum. The sequence continues at coordinate 552,474 of CAUJNA010000935.1, read as the reverse complement.
ATGCTTGGATCATCATGACGGTTGTGACAACAGAGGCCTCACCGTCCGTACCCAGTAAATCCCAGTCGTCGCATTAGGAGAATCTGAAGGCCACAGCACAAAACACCTGTTTGCTCATGCCAACTTGGCGGGAACACAACGCCACTCTGACTGTTGTCTGCGATTCTGTGAATGACTCAACTCGGCAGACTTAACTTAGCTTTCTTTTGGCTCGGCCTTGTCTCTACTCACCCACCCAAAATCCAGGCACAAGAACCAATAACCCATTGGCCAATGCAACAAAGGCGCACAAGGGGTCTTGTTGCGGCTGGATGATATGAGAACATCCAACCAACAAAGGGGAGCCAAATGGAACACAGGCTGTCTGATAGAAACCCCCCCTAGTAGCTACAGGGATGATGTCAACCCAAACCTGATGCTAGTTTGTGTTGTATCATTTTGTGCTTTTGGGGCAGGATTGAATCCCGAAATGGGGTTGGTTCCCTCTTGTGTGCTACCAAACTCCTCCAGAATTCGGTTCAAGGCCCAGTTGATCTTCCCACAGATATTTGGCTACCCGGACCCTCAAACTTCCCACAAAAAGGGACAATTCACCCCATATTTTTGCGGCAACAACCCATTTTAACGGGAACTTTGAGGGTTCAGGTACCGCCCCATAGGTTGTTAGCCCACCTCCCAGCTCCCATGGGTCGTGAACCCACCCTCTCCCCCAACTGCTCAGGTTCGCCCGACCCGCCTGGGGCCAGCTGCTTGTGACCCAAGGCCTGGCTTCGGGGTGAGCAAGAGAGCTGGCTCAGGTGTCAAAACGAGACCTTGGAGCGGTTGGTTTCTTCTCTTTTTTTTCAAATGGTCGAATCCCCAACTCCAACTCAAACAAACAGATTCTTGTCTCACTCGCCCCAAACTCTCAGGTTTCACAAGGAGGGCTTGGGGTCAAAAGGAACTAGGGTGAGGCTCGCTGGGTTGCCCAAGGGTTCAAATCAAACCAAAATGCAAACCCCAAGCCCGAATGGCACGAAGGAGCCAATTTGACCTACGGGAAAGAAACAAACTTAGGGTTGCAACCCCCGGCTACAAAAAGGAACCTCAATCACAGGTCTGCGCCCACACACGTGAGGTCCACACTTGCCAAGGGCCATGCGCATGGGACCCCGGAAAGTCTTTCCTGGACACTGAATGACATCGGACAGTGTCCCCAGAGGACAGTCTTCTAAAAGATGACAATTTCAAAAAAAACCTTACCTTTTAAATGTCAGAGGTTGACCTTTCGTCAAGCTCATGCCCAAGCCGCTGATGAGTACCTGTATGCCGTAAGCGCGCCTTCAAACGCAACATCTTCCACCCAGAGGCATGCATGCTCCTCCATCTTTATGAGGTTGTTCACTTATGGTATGCATATGCATGCCAAAGGAGCACGGAATGGTGTTGTGCGCCGCTGTCAACCTGGGTAACCTGTGCTCCCAAGACCGCTCGCTCCACCCTACAACTTCCTCATGTGAGTGAACCCTTTTGACAGCAAAGGATCCTCAGCTCTCATATGAAGCCATGAGAGCCACACCACCCCATGTTCTATTCGACTAGTATGAGCCATGTCACATCCTTCACAATTACCAGCCCACCGTCTTTCGTATCAGCCGTCAAACAAAAAACACGCTGCTTGGCGGTCCATTCTCAAGTGGGAACTCCATCCCAAAACAACAAGTCTAAGAAGAGGCCCGGAGCAGGGTTGGGTTCCCTATATGTACATGTATATATATATATGTATGTATATACATATTAACATCGTTCCTTAAATATTAAATATCACTTTAGCCAAGCGGAACCTTGCCACACAAGGGCTGACAAGACGATGTTTAAAGCCAGCAACAGGCGAAGCACAGGGAACTCGTCCCACGGCGGGCCCAGGCCGTGTTGCAAATGCGGTGCATCACCAGAGAGGACTTGTCTCGAAGCAGCTGGAACAGGGGATGAACCTAAGCGTAGATCTGTGCGAGTATTCAAAGCATGGATGTATAAGTACATGGTCATATGTACATACATGTAGATATGTATATATATATATATATGTGTATACACACATGTGTATATATATATATATCAATATGTGTGCACAAGCCACATACTATGTTTCACCAAGCCGAATTGAAGTAAGGACCCCTGCATTATGGGGCCCGAGTTCGTTTCGCGAATCGGTGAGCGAAGGACTCACGACAGGCAAGATTCAAGCTCCGGAATGGCTGACGGGCGGATTGCTCAAGGGGGCAAGGCTCCAGTCGGCAAGCTGCGCCGCTGCGCGTTCAAAGCGTTCAAATCACTTTGACATCGCCATCCTTGGGTTCCGAACCAACTTGGGCTGGCGAAAGGCTCAAGACTTTTAGAATAGCAGGCAACCACACGCCAGCTATAGTAGGCTGTGTGTGCAATGCCTTCCTGCTCGGGGGCGGGGGGGGCAAAAAAAAACAAACAGAGAGCCGCGTCAAGACTAGACACTAGCTGCGGAGATTACACCCCCCTTCTCAACTACTTCCAGGAAAAAAAGTCATGCGAACACGAATGGTTGGGTGTTCCCACCTCCTTCTCCAATCCTGTACTCGTTTAGACTCATTGACCTCGTTTTCCAACGTCGCACGTGCTGGTAATCTCGACCACCTACGTGTCATGACCTTACCACGTCTTAGGGGGGTGTTTCTACCTCGTCTTGCACCTAATTCAGTATGTTACCCAACAAATGTTTCCGCCTGGCCTTTACTTTACTGGAGACTTCTGCAAATACGGGCAGTACCTCATATACACATTATTTATATCTTTTACAGGGCGGCTGTATAGTGCTTGCGTATCCCATCAAACCGCTGGGAGTGGCGTTGGGGAAGTGAAGACCAACGCGCCTTCTCGGCTCCATGCGACCGTGTAAAATATAAAGGTGGAAGGGTAAGGCAGGAATCCGTCAAACATGCTTGCACAAAGACCCGATCAATGCTTAAACTGCCTATCAGTCACGATGCAAACAGCATGTAGGTGCCAATGGTCCCTCCATAAAAGTCCTACTGAGAGGTTGCTGACTCTATGACCATAGCCATTCAGCGATTTCAGCGCGCACCCACAGACACAGACACACAAAGACAGACACGCACCACACAGACACACGAACACAGACACTCAAACACAAACACTCAAACACAGACACTCAACACACTCTCACACTACACAGAAGAGTAATTGAACAGTTGGCCCCCGTTTTAACAGGACTGGAATCTTCTCAGGGATCTGTACTATTTGGAGGTCCACAGGATTCATTTCATAAGTTCTGGAGGCTTCCTCAAGGAGTCCAATGGACCAGTTGGTTTCTTGGCTGGGTCCAATGGACACTTTTTGGGGGTCAAATGGGTCCATTGGTTCAAATTGGTTTCACTTTCTGTCGGTCCAATGGAAAGCATGTTGCCACAAAGGTTGAAGTCAGAACCAACCACAGCCGTAAAGTTTTGGATAGATCGAATAGTCCCTGCTCAGCACATTCACCCATGTGTGTCTCATCCAGCACCTCGAGCACTATAACCCACGCAAATGTTCCATCGCCGGGTTTGGCGCCGCCATGTGGGGGATGTTGATCGCCGCCTAACCGCGAAGCGTCCGACGGAACAAGCCGTGCCCCCAGCGAGTTGTCCATTTTTGCACATGTTTGCTTGATCATTTCAATTTGTGAGCCTGGTGAATCTCAAAACCCCGACATGCTACGATGATTGTAGACCTGCATAGACTCGTTGATTCTCATGGGCGAGTAGCGAATGTCTCTGGGGGCTTGCTGGTGACTTATGTATGCCTCAAGGTCGAGTGGGAGATTGCAATGCCCGCATTTTCTTTGCCAAAAACCAGCCCACCGTGCTTTGTCAGATCTGCGTGTGTCTTGTTTCAAGGGCATCCTTTCGGTTGGTTCATAGGAAAGCCAAAGGAAACCCATCACGGGGCGCGTTTTGGAGGGTCAACACCATGAGACATCCTATGCCCAGGAAGGTCTAGCTGTCCCGTGAAGCTTCGATGACACATGCGAGGCTGTGCAAAACTCGAGATTCGTGAGTTAAGTCCTTTCCAGTAGTGGCGAAATCCATTCCTGCCCTCTTCTGAAACTGCCTTGTATCAGTTCAATTCCTGCAAAGCAGCCAAATGTTGGCCAATTGCAAAGCCCGGTCTACATGGCCCGACCAAAGGTACATGTCAAATCTCGACAAACACTGGCAACCCCCGGCCTGACCAAAACAGAGCTCAGTTATCACCCCTGCTTGATGGTTTGGCCTGGTAATAAGGGGTCCCTTCCCATTGGGTTTCAAAAGGTGCTGGGGTTCAAATCCTCAAGCCACCAATCCACACCGCCAATTAGAGGGAAGCTGAAATTAAAGGTTCAACCAAGTAGTTTTCCGGTATCGCCGGTGCCTGCAGCTCGCTCATCATCTGCTCCGACCTGGGAGACTTCGGTGACTTAGACTTTGATCTCCAAGTCAGAGGACCTTCATAGGTCGTCTTGGGGGTCTGGGGTTACCTGTTACCTACATCCGACCAACTTGCCAGATACAAGTATAAGACCTACCCCCCGTCTCCGCGAATCTGCAAAACCGTCAGACCAAAAGGCGATAACCGAGCACGAATCAAAAAACAAGTACACGAACCAAGTCGCCCTGGTTGGTATTGAGCTGGTTTTAACTGCAAGATGGAATCAAGTACATCGGCCTCGATGTTACACTGCACATGCCAAACAGAAGTGTGTCTTGGTTTGGGCTAGCTGTTTTGGGAGCGCTTCAAAGGAAAGCCGAAGGAAACCCACCCTTGTAGGGTTTCCCAATTTAGAGACAAACCCACCTGTGCTCAAAGGTCAGCATTTTTTCCACGTCCCCTTGCGATATCTAAGGCGCCAGCAGCAATCTCAGCACACCCACTGTCTCCAAAGGCATCATCTGCGGCGATGCTGAAAAGCACGTGACTATCTGTAAGTCCTAACATGTGTCGCGCATAAACAAGTCCCAGCTAGTGGTTCGGACATCTTACATGCCAGAGAAAGCATCATGCGAGATTGAATGCTATTTGGGGACCCTGTGGCAAACATCATTCACATCTGGGATTTATAATGTTGACCCCGTATTAATCGACCCCAGTTTATCAATCGGGGGGTGTCCCTGGGTTTAGTGGGGAATCTGTATGTGCACGGGCCATGTTTGAGGTTCCCATTTAACTCCATGGTGTTGGACCGGAGCAATCGCTGCGCGGCTTCATCTCAACTTCGAGGCGCTTTCCCCCTCGCTTTTTTGCAAACGTCATACGTGCTACAAGTACCGGGTCCTGATGGTGGCAGTGGCCGCAGCAGCAGCATTGGCAGCAGCAGTCCGAGGGAAGGAGAGGAGGAGGAGAAGGAGAAGGACAAGGATACGTAGTAAAACGCATTAGGACATAGTAATTACTGTAGGTGGTATCATTTGCTGGGGAGAGGGACCCCTTAAGGACACACATCAACTCAACCAGGAAACTATGTAACGCAGTACAGGAAGATAGTACAATCAGAAGCAATATGTGTATTTTTGAGGGTATCCCCTGTGCGGTTGCTAAAAAGGGAACCCATAAGAAAACCCATCAGTGTCAACATTGTTTAACCCCCAACACTTGACACATGAGTCAAGACAGGGGACACGCCAGAAAAGAGCCGTTCCTCTTGGTGTCCCTTTAGAACCACCCAAACAAAACGCACCATCAGATCAGCTTCTGGAGGTTGGGGGGTGGCTCCCCATTTACTAGGGGTTCAAATCCCCAAACCACCAAGAATGGGTCTTCTTGAATTACACTGTGACCAAGGCAACATGGCTGGTACAGTTCGGTGTTCTTTCCGGTTTGGTAGCCCCACCTGAAAGCCGGACTTAAAGGGGGGTACTTCGTAAGTGGTCCGTCATGGCTGTTGTGGGTTATAACCACACCTAACCACCTAAGTACCCTGCCCCAAGGAGGGATTCCAGTTGAATTCAATGCCTAAACCCCGGTTCGACTCGCCTTCTGCTGTCGCTGGAACTCAAACTCCACGAATCGCTTGATGCGCAGAGCCAGGGGCCCTTCCACCTGGCCAAAAAGGCCCAAGCCGCGCTTTTCTCTGTCTTACTTTTTGGCCCACCATGCCAAAACCATATGTTCAGATGCCGAAAAGAAAACAAATATGAGTACATGTTTCACAAGGTCAGATGTTCGTGCTTAATCTACCCTAGAGTTTTGGAACTTGGTTGCTCTGAGATTTCATTGTTTGCGCCTGATTCTCTAATATACGGTTAAAAACCCAGTTGGCTGTTTGAAAATCTCCGATTTGCTTGGACACCCTTCAAGTTACGAACAAATGTCTGTCTCCCCACACCAGCGCAAAGTTTAACATGGACCGAGGGCAGCTCTTGAATTTCGACCCCCCTTAAGTAGGTCAATTGTTCTGACTGGGGTAACTCGGATTAGTTCTGTTAGAACCATGGTCAAAAGGTGCTTACGTGGGTTCAACATCCAACTAGGCCGCCGGGATATGAACTCCATGATCCGTTACCAAGTTAACATCAAACTGTCGGCCCAGGCCCCTGCAGTCGCACCTAATTTGGCAACCAGGCTGGTAGACCCTTGCCAAACAAGCGTGTCTCTATCCCAATGATTTGTTGCGTGGGTCTGGCCGAGGTCGGCCAGACCCCTTGCGTAACCCAAAAGGTAAGCGTGCAGGATATTTACGGATTACCTTTTCTCGGTTGCTTTCTGCTCGCCTGCTAAAAGTTTAACTTCTAGTGGTTTACTGGAAAACCCATTAAGTTGGCAAAAAGTTGAAATCCTAACATCCCTTGGCAAAATGCGCCCAAGTATTAACAGCCCAGCCAGTCTGTACCAATTTGCTTCGTCAGCTCCTCCACCCCAAGGTGATTTCCCAAGCCTGCGGTGCCCGAAAAAAAGCATTTTCCATTTGCTTGAGTCCCCCGGACAAAAAGAAACGCATGCTTCCAGCAGTGCTAGATTTCCTTTAAACACCAGAAGGGGACATAAGCATATGCATTGCAGCAAATGGAAAATATCTGCACTTGCTATTCCCCAAGCTGCATCTTCTCAGGAGCCTGCATGGGCCCTGAATGAAATCCAAAAAAAACACCCAACGCACATCGGGGCTGGGAAAAAATGAGCGGAGAATCCTGCGCCATATTTCATTGGTTGCAATCAAGCACAGCGCACAAAAACTCGACTGAAGCGGAATGCCTCTTGAATTCTGATGACCATCATACACTGACAAAAACCAAAAACACGAACAAGCTGTTTGTGTTTTTGTGTTGGTCCTCTTTTTGGGAGGGTCATGGTTCCTGAAACCACACACTGACACCGCTTGATTGAATGGTATGTGAAAGAAAGTGGTGTTCAACAAGGTTTGTGGAAGATTCTCTCCGTTGTGTGACATAGCCGGCTCTGCAATTCCCATCATGACTGCGTCATCACGATAAACAAAATCACCCAGGCACCACAGAAAGCGGCAAGTGAAATATCTATTCCCAAGATCAATGGTAAGTACCCTCAGAATTTGCATTGACATGAATTTCACAAAACTTAAGACCGGAAATATGGAGCTCTGGCGTCCACGTCCGGTGGGTGGTTTGAAGACATTTTCGGATTCGCACGCGAGCTCGAGCGAATCCGCGCGAAAATCCGCGAGCCTTGTGCCTTTTCAGGAACATCCGTAGCTTCCAGAACTCCTGACATCCAGGAGTTCAGAGGGCCCATGAACCTTGTTTTTTGGATGCTCGGTAGATTTTGGGGGGTTGGTTTAAGGGAAACAAACAGGAAACCCACCATGTTTATATGGTAAGTAAAGTACTCCACTGCAAATTAACGAACCCCAAACAGAGTTTCCCAATGGAAGATTTCTTTGACACGATGGATGGTTGAATTCCATGTTAATCTTCAGGGGAACATACGAAACAGTATGAATCCATAAGCACCAAAACAGAACCCGAGAAATCATGGGTGAGCTCACAAATCCGCTTGCTAGAGTCGCTACTTGCTGAAAACAATCGATGCTACAGTGAAGACTGACCAGATCCCTGAACACCGAGCCATTCACCCAAGCTGGGAGCATGAAGGTTCCTTGAAATGAGGTGGAAGGTTGGCAGTACCATATTCGAAGTTACCCGTGCGGGCTGGAGGTTCCAAAATCTGCTCTCGGGCTTCACCCACACCCTGTCCATCATGTTGGTAGCTGGCGATTTACATTTCATCCGCAGCAATGCTATCAACATCAGTTGCTCCGTCTGGCTTGAAAGCGAATGAGCGAACTGGGCTGTATTCACAACTTGCAAGTTCTCTCTTGCCCAACAAACCTGGGACCCTTCGAACACAATAACTCAACGTACCAACAAAAGAAACTAACTATATAAACAGTCAAGTCTCGATTCGATTCGATTTGTAGCAGCAATGCAAGTCCATCTGACTTGCCTGTGGTTTATCATCTGATATTTTCTTCTTGGTTGGCTGACTTGTAGAGAGAACTACTCGAAACAACCCATGATAATGTTGCGGTGGGGATGTTGAGGTGTCATGGTGGCTGCTTAGTAATCATTCTCGTTCCAAGGTTTAATACCTGTTTTGTTCGATCAACCAGGGAGACCTCTGCAGGGTGGAAATTACATACTAACTGTTTGCAAGCCATTTACAGAATCAGCCAACGCGGAAGTTACACAAACCGTGGGTTGTCTATTAACCCACGTCCGAAGATGTCTGAAGTAGAATTTGACAAACCTCAACCTTGAACCCGTTCAATTCAGAAAGCGAAGTCGTCAGACAGTGGATCCCTCACAATCTCGCAACTGCTTGCGAATTGCTCAGTCTTGCTGGTTCTGAGCAAGCCATTAGTCCATGGGCCATGAGGGAATGACCCCTCTAAACCATCCCCTATAGTTTTCTTTAGGGGAATCCCTAGGTTCATTCCCAACACCCTGGGTCATTCCCTACTGCGCATCGTCAAGCCATGTTTCAGTACAGAATTCAAACAGCTTCAGGTAAAGTGCGTTGATTTGCAAACTGTCACGACTTTTGATGTGCTTGGACTCATTCTGGGAAAATCCAGCCCTGGTTTAAAAATTCTAGTTGTTGGCTTAGTATTGGTTCTGGTGGCCCCTCGCAGTACGACTGGTGTTGGGCTCGGCGGGAGAATTGCTAGTTTTGTGTTAGTTGAGACTTGCACTAAGTCTACTTGGTCTTCGGAACGTTGGGAACTGGGAAAGGGAATCTAATCAGGGGGACCTCCGACTTATTCTGTATTCGGGGTCACGCACGCAACCCCTGCTTGAGCACAACTACGCGCCTTGACGGTGTGCTCCGACCTAGGTAATTGCACAATGCGACGTCAAATGGACCGCGCAGTTGCAACCAGTGACCCGTTCGGTAGGAAAACATGGTGCTAATTGCTCTTGTGCATTTGCTATTTTAGTGGCAACCCATGAAACATGAAAGCAACGCACGATGCTACTGAAGCATTCACATACATCATGCACCATGACGCGTTTGTCCCAAACATCCCAAAAGAAAAGGCGAACCTTTGGGGGCCCAGCAAGCCTTGCGGAGAAACGAAACTCGAAACGAAGCCTCTTTGGGGCAGTGATGGCTTCCTACTTTGACTTTCACTGCTCCCGCGCACTTGCGGATTGGAGTGCCACAAACAAGGCCCGTGAAACACCTAGATCACCCTCCAAAAGGTTGGCTTCGATGAGCTTTCCCTCCAGTAATTCTGACCACCCACTAAAACCGTCACGTGGATCCTTCCTCATAAAGGCCTCATGTGTTGGTACCTTTCCAACGAGCACAAAGTCTAGGCGCAGGCTCCATGCCCGATTCTTGACGAGGCGATTCAAGTGGAAAATCCAATGGCTGAAAGAGCTGAAAAGAAAAAGACTACCGAGCTAAGCTAGAAGGGTGTTGATTGATTGATGCGAACTGCGGAAAGCTCCGCAAACGTTGGGTGCATTGCGTTGATCCCCCTCTTGCCGCAACGATCCACACAAAATCTCGGGGGGGGGCTGTTTAGAGGTCTCAAGGTGCAACTTTGGTATTGAAAGCAGATACACTCGCGCCACAGACTTAAAGTTACTTGTTTTTTTGCCTTGCGCAACAAAAAGCAAGTCCCCCACCCCCCCCCCCCCCGGGGAAAAAAAACAGACCATAGGTCCGCACGAGCAAGTCCCCGAAATGTTATTCCAGGTGTCCAAGTGTTGGTTCACCCGGGTTATGACCCGCTTTCAGGGTCAACTACGCCAGAACAAACGTAGAAGTACCTGGAGTCTCCATGACCCTCATAAAATGGGGTCGTTTCCCAAAATAATGGGTCATTGACCCATTTTTTAAAGAGTCGTGGAGAATCCAGGTAGGTCAAGTAGCTCACCACTCACTTGGAAGACCCACAGCTCCCAACCTCGACGTGCATAGACCCCCTTTGGAGGGTTCGGGGAGTGCCTCTTACCTCCAAGGCGGTGGAGAAAAAGCGATGGTTGATTCCTGTGCACCAAGCACATCCCGCAATACCTCCAACTTGTTGTGCTCGGAATATTCAGGGCACCCACCAGCTGAATCATGGCAACTACATCAACAACACACAAACAAATACATGGTTTACCTTGGACCCTAATGCCATAGACGAACAAGGGGCGCAAAAGTGCTGCACATCTTACTTAAACTGGGACCCCTCCGCACAACCAATTCATTACCTCACTTCCTGAGTTGGGTTTACCTCCAAAGCATCAAGTCCGAAACGGAACTCAGGAAGTGAGTTGCTCCTTGGTTCCCGCAAAACAAAACAAAACAACGACGAGTGACCCTCCCGCATCCCGTTCGATTCGATCCGTGGCGCATGGATCGAAGTTGGCCCAGCGATCCGGTGATGCTGCCCACTACATAGGAGAAGCCCACGAGGGCAAATACGACCTGCAAGCCAGGGGTAAACAGGGCTTGGCTTCTGACCAACCAAAAGGGGGGCCCGGAGTCTTTTAGGGGGTCCCGACAAATAATTTGTCCAAACAGGTGGCTTAAAAAGGCGAACCCCGTGTTGTCCTGGGATCCAAAGGGAGACCGGGCCTATTGAGAGGATGGTGCTTGCTTCGATTTAGAGCCCATATTCCTTGAGCTAAAACGTGGCGCATCTTTATTGAAAACCGCCAACCACGGACCACATCTGACGAATAAAGTCCACCGCAAGTATCCTCCCATAGGTGCAAGCCTCCAGTCCATGCCACCCGCAAAGGCAAGGATCTTTGCCTCTGGAAATTACATGATTGTATACTAGGCAACATCCTCGCAGGTAACCCTTTCTGGTCCATGGCCACTGAATCGGCATCCCCTTCCACTCAGCGACGATTCAATTCGAATCGAGACCCCGGCCACAGCGATGGTGAAGGTCCGCTCCGTCATGTTCTGCGGCCTATGCTTCGCGTGGAGTTCATGTTTGAGTCGCGGGACGCGGCTCCCGTTTCAGGTATCAAGGGACACCAATAAGGAAAAACACAAGATGTGAACAGGGTACTAGCTGCACACATGCTCAGTAGCTCTTCCCCATTCAATTAGGGGAAACGGCCGAAGCCGCTTGTGATTGGTGAAAACGCCCACATCGCTCTGCTTCATTTGGGTGTGCAAGCTGCCACCGGTCCATCACTTGAGCTTTGGCTGACGCGAGGAACAAAAATAAGGCCCAAGAGAGCTCCCAGACCTCTACCTGACGAACAAAATGACTGCTTCCCCAGATAGGGAAACAGAGCGGACCCCCCCTTGGCTTTTGCGGCAAACTTGGGTGGCCCCTCCTGTTTCCTCTCTTCCCTTCTGGGGCGGTGCACCCCAAAACGTTGAGGGGTAAGGACACGAATGTGTGGAGTTGCTGAGGGCAAATTCTTTTGTCCGGAGAAAAGCAGCGAACTGGGGGTCTCACACGATTTCCATCGACGCCGGCGTGAACCTTAGTCGCTGCACAGCACCCACACAGCGGATGAATTGTGCTTGGCTCGAAGGGCGTGTTGTCTGATGCTCCGTATCTTTTTCACCGCTTTGTAGGGAACCAAAAGCAAAACCACCATTTTGGGGATAGTTTGACAAATACCCAATAAGCAGACATAGACACCAACAGCCACGCTCGGGATCTCGGTCGCGCCAGATTTATCTAACACCTCCCTGACCATTCGGGAAAATGGAGAGGCGGTGACGAATGGAGAGGCGGTGACTGCAAAGGTGTTGGACTGTGTGACAAAGAGACAGGCACATGCTTTGTTTCAGGCTCCCAGCGCAAAACAACAAACTCAACCGGGGGACCCCAATTCGATCAAGGCAACTAAACAACATACTCGACTCAATCGTCTGGGCCAGAGGGAAACAGGCCCCCGGGCTGCGTGATGGACCAGTGGAAGGCTGTGACGTACCTCCGGAGCCGAAAAGGACATCAGATTCCATGCCTGTCTCGACTCCCCATAAAGGGGACGACCATCCTAATGAGCTTCAAGTACAGGGGTCGTTTGAAGAGTTTGAACATCTGCAGCAACCAAATATCGGCCTAAACAACCCTGAAGATCGCGAGCAGGCCCGAGCACACGCAAAGAACAGGAATGAGCTCAAAAACTGGCGAATCCGCTCGCCCAAAGGGCTCTGAAGTCACTCTCTCTGTCAGCTCCCTCAAGAATGGTCAGTTTGAGGCATCTGCGCGGCCTTCGCCCGATGCCAGCAGCTATCCCCAAACTGATTTGAGGTCAACGGGTTCCAGGAGAAGCTGGCTGATGCTGGCTGTACTCGATCTGGGAGTTCCATTTTGGAAGAAAGAGATCACAGCTCACACTTATGAACTTTGACCGGAAAATGTTCGACGAGTCTGCGGGTCACTTGTAGTCCCAGTCCCGAGATTCCTTGGAGAGCGCGGGCAATGCTACTCAAAATCAGAATCGGTTCCCTAACACTGGTTGGGTTCCTGGTGTCTCTTTCAATGCCAGGGCGCAGTGAACCAGCCCCAAAAGAACCTGTGACTTTGTTTTCTGGTATTGGAGCCGTGTTGTTTGTGCGGTTGAATGCCAAGCCTGATGATACAGCTCGTTTACTCGGAGCAAAGCCTAAGAAGCTAAACTTTAAACTGCGAGTTTCAGCCCACAAAATGCGAAACCATCCAATCCTTTCCCTTTACTACAGTCTTCGTGCGCGGGACGAAGCGAACTGCTGAACACGTGGGGGCCCTTCCATACTTTACCTCTCAAGGCGAGATCTTCTAAACCAACCCAAGTGAGGGTTTTAAAATTTTGTTAGTTTCCTAAGTTTCCTGTTGTTCCTTTTGTTCAGCCAAAGGGGTCCACCAGTTGGACAAGCTTCCAACCGCAACAAGTCAGGTAGCGACATTCACAGCCTGGCGACCACAGCCAATGGCGCAGCTGGAGAAACTCAAGCCACTGCTCACGCGACTGGGACACGCACGAGGGGACCAAATGAATGGAACCCAGTTGGGTGGTTGGGCGGGATGAAATGAAACCAAGCCATGACCATAGAAGATCATAGAAGCGCAAATTCAAATTATTGGCCTCTGATCCAGCCCCTGGTCATGGCAACTATCTAGCCCCTATCTACTATCTGCTCAATTCTTAAGTGTATTGGCCAGAAAAGGTCTGAACATTAATTTACCACTAAAACGGTCTTCCTAAAAAAGTTTAGTCCAGAAACCACGAACTCCCGGGGGTGAGTCTAGTACGCGACAGCCCATCTCACAGGATGCCGTCGAGGCACTAGGCCCTGGGACAGCCACGAGTCCGCTGAGTCCTGCGCCCGAGCCAGGGCTGGGATATGAGCTTCGGAGTCTTGAGATAAAAGCCGGGCTGTGGTTGAAATGGGTGTGGCTCAACATTTGAGAGCTGGGGTTACGCAGGTTTTAGTCTTTGGTTCCAATTACCAAGGGGGCCATTCTAGTGCATGTTTTTGAGCCACGGCCAAATGGAGTCCACTTCCGTGATGCAAACCCTTGGCTTCCCAAAGTCGCAAAGATATTTTCCCCGCACAAGGGGGAGAATCCCTTGTATCACAGAAGTGGGGATAAGCCGCGAGTGATCCCACAACCCTGGATCAAAGTTAATCAGAGTTCGCAAAGAATGGACTGTTTATCCACTGAATGTCGGAATAGGGAGCCAGGAAGTCGCTTGTTACAAGATGGAACTGGAAGTTGTCTACGTTTCAAGACTCAATGACCTTTGCCGTAGCTTTTGTGGATGTGGCACAAGCGGTGAGAATCCACCGGCCAGGTGCTTTGTGACAAAAAAGCCCTGTCTTGGATGCTTCGCTGATATTCCCAAAGCCGGGCTCCTGAAGCAGAACTCAAGGCGAACTTACTGGTTGCCGTCCCACTTGCAACTGGGGTCGCTGTGTCGTGGCTACGTTTCGACAGGTTGTCTGAACCTATCCCTAAATTTGTCAGTATGATGGAAGTTGTCTTCCTGTGCAAGTAGTTGTGCGTGAATCACCAGCCACCGATCTGAAACAAAATGAATGGACCATGATTGGTGCAGTGAGCGGTTGGAGCCATACACTCTCGCATGCTACTTCCCACGCACAGCATTTGCATCACATTTGTCAGGAGCACTCGAACAAGCAACTTCCGGAATACAAACACAATGGACAAGGTGGCTCCGTTTCCAGCACCTCCCCACCTCCTTTCGCAAGAAGCAATTGACGCTTGCTTAAAAGGGAAGCAACTAGTTGGGGAACCACCAGTTCGCAAACAACGCCATGTCAATGTCTTTGTTTGGCTCAACAAGAACTCAACAAGCAGAAAGCAGCCATCCCCAAGTAAGGAAGCTTCAAGGTTGTAAGTCTCCCAGGTGAGGGCGCTATGTGTCCGACACTGAGAAAAGCGAAACACGGGTGGATTCTTTCTCCCGTCATCCTAATAATAGTGTTCGCCCCACACAATCCTAAGATGTGAAATTCCAGGACCCAAAAAAGTCCTCCTTTATCATTGGGGAGAAGGGATTAACCCAAACCGCCCGCATGCACTCGTTGGTGATTCTTGCCCCATCCTCGTTGGAGTCCGCTAGGAGAAACCAAACACAGGCGATGAGGTGGTTGATGGCTAGCAGCAGCAGCACCTGCAAGCAGCTCCACCCTGCAGTGTTCGCCATTGGACCCTTGGGGACATCACCTGGCGATTGCCAACGTGTGGAGAGGATTCCCACCATTGACATCTATAGCCGGATGCCCCTGTCGAATTCCCAACCAAGGAGGAAGCGTAGGATTTCCAAGGCGATGATTAAAGTGCAACTTTAAGAAAACACACATGAATTGGTGGCAGTGAAGGGGGGTTGTGCTTGTGGCTAACAGTCAACGGGTGTCCAACAAATACAACTCGCAAGCACAACCAACCCCATGAGGAAAGTGTGGATCGGAACTGCCCACGGCGGGGCAATCATTCACCAGCCCGAAACAAAGACTCTCCAAACGACTTGTAATGGGCTTTCGGCGGCAAACCATTGCAATTTTGCCTGGAACCATTCAGGCTGTTTGGAAGCACACCTAACCGATTGAAATGGGTATGGCTTTCTGAGGAGCCACTCGCGCGTTTCTGATTCGCGATTCTGACGGCGCTTCTAGTGCGCAAACATGGGCCGCTTATCAGTGCCAGGTATCAAAATCCATAAGCGGAAAGTGCATATCCCCTGGTCTAGCTCGATTCGCCCAAAAGGCGAGCTTGTCATCTTGGAGGGTCCCCCAGGGTATTGGGGTCGGAGAAACGACTTCCCTTGTGAGAGTTTGTCCAGGGGAGTCCAGGGTAAGACAAAAGTCCATATGCACCGCTTGAAAACACCCCCGAATATTCGACAGCCGGTATTTCGCCCCTGGCTTTCCTAGCTCCGAGTTCTGCCAAGAGGCCATCTTCAGGATCTTCATCTGAGCACGGTGAGTGATTCAACCACGGAGCCCAGAGGGTGGGCAAAACAAATGGGAGACGCACCGGCTTAGCGTCATGGAACTCTTTGCAGATTGGCACCTGATAACGCTTGCTTTAAAGAGAACCCGGTTTTGCAAGAGCCCCCGAAAAGCTTCCGTGCTAATTTGCAAAGGAGCAACACATCGTAGCACGTGGTGGTAAAAGGCTTGAGATGTGTATTTCTGCTACCTGCCAAGAAACGGAGGCCCTGAAGATTACACATCACCAAGGAACAAATCATCTCCTCTGCACTTAGGTTCTCAAACCTCGCAATGATGATCAAGATCGAATAGCGAACTTTCATCTGGTGCGCGAGATCGTGATGGTGAGCGAAGCTGTGAAGAATACGACCCCAGGCAAGCGAATTCGTTTCAGCCTTTCACTTTTCCAGGCTCCGGGCTGTTTCAGCGAGGGAACCGCATCCGCCCGCAATGGTCCATGCCAGGCTTCCGACTGTGATAATATACTTGAATACTGTTGTGCACCCAAACCATGCCAACTTAGCATCAAAGCATCTCATTCGACTCAATGCTCGCAGCACCACACAACAGCCTGCAACTTGTTCTGCCTCGCCTCGGAATCTTGGGAGCTGGGCAAGCTCTTTTTCATGTCTCACGGTCTCGCCCTTCGAATGGAGACCCCTTGCCCCTCCAGTAAGACTGCGCAAACTTCTGGATTGCTCTTCCAAAAGGTCTAAGGGGAGACGATCACAGAGTAGCCATGACGCGTGACTCTTTCTGTCAGGAGTCTCAGACCGTTCGCCTGGGGATCCGAGTCATACATTATGTGTAGGTCCTATAGGTGCATCTCGTATGCCTCATGAGGGCACAGAAGCGTTTCCAAAGCCTCAATGATCCAAGCATGCTACCAAGTTTGTATAGAATATTGTGATCTGGATGCATGACCGTGAGGCTCGGACTAGCGCTTGCTGGCAAGTTCTATGTTACTCTGTTAGAGGATGTCAATATCATACTCGCTTCGGGGCGGTTTTAGCACAATCTGGGGCTCTCCATACTGGGTGTGCCGTTGTAGCGGCATGACGTCATGACGGTCGAACTTCTGCGCCTTTCACTGCAGCAATTCCGTCGGTCTTGCAATCAAGGCGCCCAAATACCGCCCATCTCAGATTCGAAGACGTCGTCGATGGCTTCCTAGGGTCAGTCGAGACTTTGGAAGCCATGACTCAACCGCCGTCCTGCGCCTCGCTGGTGTGGAAAACAGGCTCTCACACACGCTTTGTGCCCTTCCTGGCGCGTTCACCAAGAATACTAGCACAAGTATACATACATATACTGATTAACTGCGTGGTTGAATGAAACCTCCTCAGCAAATAAACGTATACCAAGATCAACAATTATGTTGTTTCGGCAGTTTGTCGGTTGATCTTAGTTTTCCATTGTTTTCCCATGTTCCACCTGCAGGCAAATATGTTGCAACGCATTATATATGTTTGAACTAGCTGGTATGGTGGCGATTCGGTGGGCTGGAGGTTGGGAACGCAACCGGCCTGTATGCTTTGATTAGGGTGGCCAGGCGCTTCACGTTGGAGTTGCGATGGTTGAGGGACTTGTGCAGGGTTGG
Organism: Effrenium voratum; assembly: GCA_963377175.1. Taxonomy (NCBI): domain Eukaryota; class Dinophyceae; order Suessiales; family Symbiodiniaceae; genus Effrenium; species Effrenium voratum. The sequence continues at coordinate 534,935 of CAUJNA010000935.1, read as the reverse complement.
TTTAGCGTGCTTTCATGGTGGGTTTCGCAGTCTAGGGTGGGATTCGGGTTTGTTTGGGGCGGGGGGGGAGGGGGGGATGGGTTCAGAGTTGGTTTAGGGTGGGTGTGGGGGCTTTCGCGGATGGCTTCAGGTTGGCTCTGGGGTCAAGTGATTAAGGAAGCGGTTTAGCATGGCTTCTAAGGCGGGTTGGGGCCTGGCTTAGGGCGGGAATAGGGGCGCCTTGGAACAATGGAGGGTGGGATGGGACAAGCTTGAGCTGAGAGTGTGCTTAGGGTTTCAAATGAAAAGGATAGATTTAGGGTGGGTTTGATGAAACATTTAGGGTAGGATTGGCATGGGTTTAGGCTGTGGCCAGTATGAGAATACTTGCCACACACAACTGCTGGGATGCCCGTGTGATGCTAGACACTTTGCGGGGATCCAAAGCCAGGGTATCTGGATCCTTTGGGCCATACTCGGAACCTGTAGGACCGTACAAATCAGGTGGCTCCCCTAAGGAAATCATCACGCACTTCCTCTGCTAGGTCCTCCAGTAGAGAGGTTAGAATAAGGGTACCCTTTTTCTGTTCTCTATTTTGGTAGGGGAACCCTCCCCGAAAAAGGGGTAAACGGGCACTACTTGGGGACCTAGTCTGAGTCTGGAGGAAATTCGACATCGAGCACACAAACCTCGTGCACCCGAGCGGCCAAGATCCACTTCAGCTTCAACAGCCGGATCCTCAGGCCGGATGCTTTTTGTCCCGAGATCCCGAGAACTCCTGCTGAAAACCGAAAACGCGAGCCTTCCAAAAGGACACACGCAAGGCGATGTCTACCCTTCAAAAATGACCCCTCTTTAAAACAACTCGGCCCTCCTCGCTTGAAAATTGCCTTTCCAAAGCAAGGGGAGGAACCAATCAACGACACGAGCTGGCAAAACGGGCACAACGTTGTCGTCGATGGTTTTCGCAACCAGGCCACCAACCATTTGAATGGGACAAACGACTGGGTCCTCCAGTGGAGAGGTTAGAATAAGGGTGCCCTTTTTTCTGTAGTCTGTTTTAGTGGGGGAACCCTCCCCCCAAAAAAGGTAAAAGGGCACTACTGGGGGCGCAACTGGTGCAAACATGTTGCATGGGGTTGGCGTAGCCTGGAGCAAAGTCTAAATGCCATGAAGACGAGCCCTGGAACGAGCCAAAGCCGCTTAAGGCTAAAAATGGCCAGTTTGGACTGGGGAAAATTGGGGAGAAAACTGGGGGGAAATTCTACTGGGTCTTGAATCAGTGATTCTTCAACCACATGTCTTTTGTTCTTTGCTTGCTACCCTCCCATCTAGTAATATGGAACCTGACTAGGTCCTGGTTGGTTGCCTCCCAGCGGCACCGAGCCTCTCTTGGGTTTCATGGCAACGTGCACTGGAGGGTGTGCCTCAAGGGCCATTCAAATAAGGGAATGGCAAGCTAATGTTTAAACAAGGAACCCTTTCAAGCATGGGTTGGTTGCTTAAACATATGTTGCTCTTGTACTTCTGGTTTTCCGGGGGAATTCGGCACACATCTGCCCACCAACTTTGCTGATTGGAGTTGCTTCCCACTTACCCTCTGCAAGGGGCTCAAATCCCAAACCACCATTCCAAACCACCAATTGAGTCACAATAAACCTGGTACCACAAGGGGTCTCCCAAAACGAAAGAATCTATCTAGAGGACATCTATTGCTGGGAGTGTCCCTTGCTATCCGGATGGTCTGTGGGAAACACACACACACATTCGTCCCAACAAGTGAATCAAAGATCCAACCAACTAGCAGCCCAGAATTCAGGGTCAACTGACCTGGCGATTCGCCCATTCGAATCGAGATGTTTGGGCTGCCCGGCAGCCGCGCCGTGCGTATCAGCCGGAAGGCCCGCAGCAGCTTGACCACTTCTCCGTTATCTGGCGAATCGCGGACGGATTCGCCGAGACACGGGCGATATGGAATGTAGCTTTTTGGAGGCTACCTTTGGATTGGCCAAAAGAACTATCAAACAGGAACCGCGCACACACACAATGATTCATGGCTCCGAGGAAATTCGGAACCTCCGAATCCTAGTGGCAACTTGAGCTTGGTGTAAGGAATGAACGGGTTCTCCAAGGGGCTGGTCGGCAGAAGTATGCTCCGCCCCAAAGGAAAAGGTGAACAACTAAAACACAAGTACTCCCTCCGCTAAAGGAGGGCGACCAACATGTGGGTGTCCAAAAGTGATAGGCTTCCCTCACTGACTGTTGATTCTACCAAGATGGGCAACTAAAACAGGTTTCCGCATACCAACTAGCTTGTCACGATTTTTTCTCCGCTGATCTCCGAGAAGACTCCTCAAGTCTAAGTGGCCTTCAACGGGGGGGGGTGCACGCAAACGCGCTGCTGCTTTCAGTGTCTGAAGCTCCCGTGCGACACCAGAAGGGGGTCCCAACAGGTGTGAAGCTGGAGCCCATGGTGGCCAGGAATAAAACCCTTCGACAAAAAACAAACACGGGGAAAAACAAATGTTCAATTGTTTGTTTTTACCCCTGGTCTCCGTTGGGATGAGGGTTGGCAATTCAAGTTGGCCACAGGGACTCGGCCGGCACGTTCAGTGTCTCCGTTCCTGGATCCTTTCAGGTCGCGGCAAGGGGCAATGTTAAAAGGGTGCGGATTTATTTTGGGAATACCCCTCCAAAATGACCCCTCCAAAATAAATACCCCTCCAAAATGGCCTTGGGGAGGAACAGCAAAGTGCACTTGTTGCCATGGGCGACCCTGGTCAAAGGTTGAAGTCCCGTTTCTGTCCACTCTTCTCAGGCGCGAGTTGATCTTCGCACATGCTTGTCCCCACCCCAGCTAACTTGCGGTGCACATAGAGGCAACACCAACCACCTGGTGCGCAAAGGATGTGAACACCACACAGACATCTCCCAACTGCGTTGAGTCCCCAGGACAAAACACATACACATATCTTCAAGTGATGTACCTCTTCGTGTCGGGCAACCGTGCAGTCAGTTCATCCTGGCTGTTGCAGTGGAAGGCTTTGTTAGAGCAGAGAAAGGGAGCAGAAAAAACCTGCTATGCCAAAAAACCTCTCAAGGGAGCAGAAGAACCACTCTTTCGGGCAGCGGCCATTGCCACGGCTAGCAAAGTCGAAGCTGAACCCTCAAAAGTTCCATTAAAAAGGCGGTTCTTGCCCCAAACTTATGGGGTGAGTACCCTTTTCTTAGCGGCCACAAACGAACCTTCAGCCGTTTTCGCGGGGCGAGAAACCTCCCGGCGGCCTGAAGTTTCCTCCGTCACCTTGAGGCGACAAATCGACCCGCGCCGCAGGGTCCCTCACAGCTGGTTACATGTCAGAAATCAACACATAAACTGTGTTGTTGTTTAATCATTATTTATTGTTTATTGTGATTTTCATTTTTATTTGTTTTTGTTCTTGATGTTTTTGAAACAGGAGCAATCTAGAATCTTCAATAGTTGAACAGTGTGAGGACCAAGAGTGTGTCTCAGGCTCAGATCTGGTACAAGGCACACAAGAACATCAATTGCACAGAATGGGTTAGGCAGAAGTACAGCTAGAGATGTGTCTTTGTGGCATTCGGGGCCGAGGGCGGGTTGCTATTGTTGTTTGGTTTGAACAGCAGCACAGAAGCAGGGAAAGACCTGACCACAAATCTAAAGCATCAATCCCGCGGAAAGCAAAGCATTGTACCCGGACAGCACATGTTCGGGAAAGAGGCTCAACATGGAACTGAAAAGGTCTTGGGTCCCCTTTTCAGGTGTGTGGGTTCCGTGTTCTGAAGACTAACCTTGACGACCCGCCGAAATCAAGTCGCCTGGTTCTGAGTCGTGTTGTACCAAAGTTCACACCAGCATTGCTTGGCCATACACCTGTAAGTGGCGTACCACTTGTGTTCAGGGTCTATCGAATGACACCTTTTTTCAACAAGAAAAGGAGAGCCTCCTCTTTGTCAAAAAGGCAAACTCTATCTTTCCGCTGTCAATTGAATCCTTCCGGAACTGGCCGGCAGCGGATTCCCCAAAAAAGATTAGACATGTTCATGGACATTAATTTAAGGGCCCCAAATGGCCCCAACATTGCCTGTGAGCTATCATGTTCCATTCGCTGATGAGAGCCAACTCCCATTGTGGGCCCCAAGAGCAGGGCTGAGGCACCCGAGATGCTCTGTCCACGCGGCCTCTCGGATCTTCTCATCAAAAGGCTCTCGCCCACATCTACCGAACTTTGCGGGCCGAGTCAGTTGCGAATCAGCCACAGCAAGTCTCCATGGACCCCTTTTGAAGCTTGACAGAGCAACCTAAACGAGAGTTTAACCAACCTGGGTTGAATATGCATACAACAACGTATGTATACACATGTGTATATTATATAATATTTGTAGTTGCGGACAGATCAATTTGGAGCGGTTTTCGAGAATTATACATCGGGAAACCAGCCAAAAGCACCCACAGAGGCCCTCGGAAAATAACCAAGGCAAACAAATGCGGCCTTTAGGCTCTGTTCGATCCATCCATGGGGCAGTGTCATGACATGAAGACCGGACACCTTTCCAGCAACTGGGACCTTTCGCAAGGGCAGACCTGCGTGCATTTCTCAAGAGATTGCACGGCAAGCCAGTCGATCGGTGCCTCCTAACCAACACCACCTCAAACCACACCAAGAATCCACCACCATTTACTCAAACCAAGTACCCCCCCACCATCCACTCAAACCAAGAACCCCAAACCCGAACCCACTTTCCCCTAGGCAAGAGATCCCCAGCTGCTCCCCAAGGCCCGCAATCAGCCCAGGGACGAGGTCCATGATGGCAAAGGTCCAGTCAAACGGCAAGACCTCAGCCGTCGAAGAGATGGGGGCGTTTCTTGCGAAATCGCTTGCTCCAGGGTGAAAGTAGATGTCGCGCAATGCCCTTTATTTGGGCAAGTGAGGGGGATAGCTAACCCCTACTGAAGCATTGTGGCAGCCGTTCACCCACATGGACCTTTGTTTGGTGGTTTAAAGGAAGCGCAAAGGGTGCTGATCCGGAGAATAGCCCCCCCTCTGAAGGGTCCAAATCTTTGGGGCAGCTCTCAAAATGGGCTTCGGTTTACAATTGGTGTTCCACGCAACAAGTAAACAGGCACCCTAAAAAGTATTGGAACCAATTCGCCCCCCCCCCCCCCCCCAACGAATTGGAGGGGTTCCCATCAAGAACCAGTGCTTTAAATCCCCACCCATCACCACCAAATGAGGGTAGTCCCCGCAGCTGAAGAACCTCCGCAAACAAAAAGAAACACCTTGGCTCATACAGTGGGCGTAGCCTCAAATGCTGTTGAATGATCATGTGCCTTAGGTCCCATTCATTCCAATGGAATTGGGGGTCGAAAATCCCCGAACCACAAATTCAACATGATTAGAGTTCGGCCCAGTTATAGAATGTATATTTTACTGTTTGCTTCACATGGAGTCACTGGTAAAATGTAAAATGTATCCTAAGTCTGCCCCAGACAAAACCCTGAGACGAGATGATGTGTGGCTGTTCTGGTCTTGAGACCGGCTACGCCCAGCGGACCTGGCCTACGTGACGTGTCAGCAACAGACCTGCGTCTTCCCTCACAGGTCCATGCGTTCAAAGCACACGACCGAATCCACGTTAAGCAGCCCAGGTGGACCGTCAAGTTCGAACAATTGGGTTGGAAACAACACAGTCAGATTCCGGTGGTGGCTCCTGGGGGAACTCACAGACGTGCATCTATTTGGCAGGCTAGTGTTTGCCCTCATTCCCTGCAACGGACGACTGGAAAGGGCAAAAACACCGTGCCGCAGAAATGCGTGAGCCAACATACAGGAAAGACCGCCAACCACCGGAAAGGAATGAGAACAACACGCGAAGCAAAAGCAGGAAACCACCTCAACCAAGCAACTGGGAAACATCAAAAGCATAAACAAATTGAAAATTCCCAGAAAGCCAGCCAGCGATGGGTGCTTTGCATTGCTTTCGAGGTTTAGAGTGTCTATTTGCAAAGAGAAACCAGTTGTAAGTTCAAAACACAAAATCTCCTACTTCACCTCAGTCCTCAAGGTTTGGATTGGAGGTTGAGGGGTGTGTTGGCTCATTTGGCTTTCAAAAAATCTGGGGGCTCAACTCATCCAAAGGAAACGCGCGGCCGGGGAAGTCCGGGAGTGCGGGAGTCCGGGCCGTGAGATCCACGATGAACCACGTCTTCAGGTAGTGGACAAAGATCCCTCAGTGCGGTTGCTTTGTGGGAACTTCCCAGAGAGAGAGAGGGAGAGAGTGACAGGGACCCGAATGGGGTTAGGGAGCCAAACTTAGACAATCGTGGAATGCTCCAGTTTTAGACAGAAGAACGACTGGCTAATCAAGAGGCAAGGGACTGCTATGTTAGCGGCGTGGAGTCAGAGGGATTCCACGTTCATTAGTGTGTGTGTGCAAGTGTGATTACCATATAACATCATGTTCCATGTTAGCCAAACCGCCAACATTAACAGCGGCTGGCCCGAAGAGATGTAGGTGGATGCCATTAGTCCACGCTGTGTTCATGTAAGCCGAAGCACAGCTGGCTCAGTTTCCATCTTAGACCTCAGCCCTGTGTACATGTCCATGGATTTGGAACAGCAAGACACGTGTGCTTCCATGAATAGGAAGGAGTACCCGGCCTACTGTTCGCCAAATTCAGCCGACATTGACATTCAAAAGGTGGCTTAACATGGACATACGAGCCCAGCGCAGGTAAAGATGCATTACAATGTTCAAAGATTGTGGTGTATTGTAAGTCCCCTGGGAAAAGCAAAATATGTCCGGTAGTGAAACCGATCCCCTTCAAAAACATATTCTGCAAATGGTTTTTTCCCCTGCAGTTGAAGTGCGGGCCACTTTGAGTCGATTTGACAGAGTTGGCGAAGCTCTCTTCTGCCTCAATTTGCGCTTTAAATCCGGCAATGTTTGTGCACTTCGTGTGGTTCTGCTGATGCAAAACTGAGCAGTCCGTTTTCAGATCACCTGCAAAAAGTGTCTAACTTGTAGTGGGTTCAATACTGGACTGCAAGGGAATGATCAGCCTCAACTGAACAACACCTCTGAATAACTCATAACAAAAAACCAAATGAACATATGCTTGTGAAGGGAAGCTTCATGGATTCCTGCAATTTTCGCTGTTTTTCCCAAAGCTGAATTAAGGGATGCCCAGGAAAAGTATTTTTCACTATACCCCCAGGCGAGCTTGCCAACCCTGTGCGAGGTCCCTACGTGCCCAGACCCGGGCGAATCCGAAGCCACCCAAAAGAACGCCCCACCCGACGCTGGCCCACGGCTTCATGATGGGCTTTTCAGGCCTCCGCATGTGTCCCCTAGGAAAATCACAACACCAAAGTTGATTAAAACGATGTGAGACATGAACCCACAAAGGGACCTATGTCCACGATACGAGGTCCGCAGTTCAAAAAGTTGTTCAATCCACTACGGCCCTTTCTTGCTTTGGGGATGCGGGAAAAAACAGAATTGGCACCAAAGCAACATTCTCAACACCATCGAAATGCTGGTTAAAGCGACCCCACCCACAAAAGTAACTTTGAGCACTCCGAATTAAACAAATGCCTGGGGCCGGGCGCCAAGACCCCGGCAGCTGCAAAAAGGTGCTGAGAGCGCGGCTGTATGGCTCCATAACCGCTTGCCCATCCACCACGTAGCCTCAGATCGTAGCCGTGCGGGGCCGAAGAGTTGCTGGCAAACTGTGCGTAGACCCGATTCGAACCACTCCAAAAAGAGGATTCAACAGGAGGGCGTTGAGAAAGCGGATCTCTGAACGCATGTCTCAGGCTTGGCCAAGACCTGGTAACCCGTAAAGGTCCCTTGAAGCAATGACTCGGAGCCATGGGGGAGCCGCAAGGGTTGTGGTCAATGGCCCTTCATAGTCAGTCACCTATATTCGCCGTTTGGTTGCAATGGCTCCCCTGCTGGGTCACCACTAAATCAGTAAATACAACAAGCATACTGTATACTCATTGAGTACCCAAAGCTGACTGGGTGGAGAACGACTGTTCTTTGTAGGAGGCCGCAGTACGTATATATACTTTGATAGATGCGTGTGTGTGTGTGTGTGAGTGTGAGTGTGTGTGTGTGTGAGTGTGTGAGTGTGAGTGTGTGTGTGTGAGTGTGTGTGTGTGTGAGTGTGTGAGTGTGAGTGTGTGTGTGTGTGTGAGTGTGTGAATGTGTGTGCCTGTGTGTGTGTGTGAGTGTGAGTGTGTGAGTGTGTGAGTGTGTGAGTGTGTGAGTGTGCGCGTGTGTGTGTGTGTGAGTGAGTGAGTGAGTGAGTGAGTGAGTGAGTGAGTGAGTGAGTGAGTGAGTGTGTGTGTGTGTATGTGTGTGTGTGTATGTGTGTGTGTGTATGTGTGTGTATGTGTGTGTCTGTGTCTGTGTCTGTGTCTGTGTCTGTGTCTGTGTCTGTGTCTGTGTCTGTGTCTGTGTCTGTGTCTGTGTCTGTGTCTGTGTCTGTGTCTGTGTCTGTGTCTGTGTCTGTGTCTGTGTCTGTGTCTGTGTCTGTGTCTGTGTCTGTGTCTGTGTCTGTGTCTGTGTCTGTGTCTGTGTCTGTGTCTGTGTCTGTGTCTGTGTCTGTGTCTGTGTCTGTGTCTGTGTCTGTGTCTGTGTCTGTGTCTGTGTCTGTGTCTGTGTCTGTGTCTGTGTCTGTGTCTGTGTCTGTGTCTGTGTCTGTGTCTGTGTCTGTGTCTGTGTCTGTGTCTGTGTCTGTGTCTGTGTCTGTGTCTGTGTCTGTGTCTGTGTCTGTGTCTGTGTCTGTGTCTGTGTCTGTGTCTGTGTCTGTGTCTGTGTCTGTGTCTGTGTCTGTGTCTGTGTCTGTGTCTGTGTGTGTGTGTGTGTGTGTGTGTGTGTGTGTCTGTGTGTGTCTGTGCGTGTCTGTGCGTGTCTGTGCGTGTCTGTGCGTGTCTGTGCGTGTCTGTGCGTGTCTGTGCGTGTCTGTGCGTGTCTGTGTCTGTGTCTGTGTCCGTGTCCGTGTCTGTGTCTGTGTCTTTTCTGTGTGTGTCTCTGTGTCTGTGACTGTCTGTGTTTGTGTCTGTGTGTCTGCGTGGTTGAGTAGGTGCAACAATACGTATGTACATACCACTGAATGGTCACCAGGATTGCATGATCGACTGCCCATCGCACAGCTGCGGCGGAGGAGCCCAAGGTGAGCGTCACAGGGATGTTGCCGGTCCAGTAGACGATGCCGATCCACTCCTTACAGGCAAATGACGGAAAGCAACGGGAGCTTCATATCAGATATGTGCATCAGGCAATTTGGGGATTGTCCAATGTGGGACACCAGCAAAAAAAACATATCGACAAACTGGTTCACCCTGGGTTATCAGTGCAAACTCAGACACACACACGGCACACACCCGCCCTTCCGAAACGGACGGAATCAGCAGCGGCCATTTTCACAGGATCCCATCCCGCCTCGGTGGTCCACAACAGTTGGGCGAATCTGCTTCAAGGCTCCATCAACCGCCGCAAAGAATTGCCGAACTTGAACAAAGGGAATGGCCCAAGCCTCCCAACAACCATGGAAGCTGGACAGGGCGCGGATGGGATGGGATGGAAAACCAGTATCATTCAAACAAAGCCAGCTGTTCATTGCCACGATTGCTGGAAAACAACTCCATTTAACTCTGCAGTTTGGAGTGCAGAACCACCTTTCCATTTGGCCATCTACTGAGTCCAGTCTCTGTCTGATTCAACAGGAAAATGCCCACAATCATCCTGCCAGAATCAATAGCCAATAGATTTGGACAAAGTACGGAAACGTTCTCTCATCTGAATTAAGAGGCCCATAAGAAAGAAACCTTTACCGACAACATTGCGAGGTGACTGTGTTGTTTGGCCCAGACTTGAGGCGCTCACAATGACAACTCAGGCGACGGCTATGATGCGTATGAAGGTGGTGGTCGGCGGGTCAAAGACGCGCAGCGGGATCATGAAGCAATCCTCAGTTCAGCTTCCCCTTACTCGGTGGTTCGGATTGGCAGTTTGGAGGTCAGGGGTGGGTTCCCATTGAGAGGGCTGCTGCGGGTTCCTAAGACACACACATCCTACCCAAACATTGCAACGCTTTGTTGGTTGGAAAACATTTCAGAATGACAACATAAACCTGCAATGTTGTATTGCATAAAGGGACCCATTAGGAACCCCCAAGACAAACAAACATGTGCCCAGTAAGTTTGGGCTGTCAGGGCTTGTGAGCGTTTCATGAAGAAATGAGACCGACATGAAAAGCCTCACGTGAAAAGGTCCCTGGTTGTTGCTGACTTCCAACATAGTCCTTCTGACTTCGGTTTGTATGGCAACGCTAAAGTCACTCTTGTGGTCCAACTTGGAAACCCGGCTCCATCCACACACTTTCTTACGCACAAAGCTGGGAGGCATAGGCAGCTGCCAGTCAGCCAAGCAGCGTAGAGCACAAAGATGGCCCCCATCACATCCCACATCACATTCCTGCGCGACTGTGGGCAGGTCAAACGTTCAGAGCTCCATCTGGGAACTACAATCGGAACTGTACACCACCTTCATAAAGAATTATCAACTTCATGCTGTTGTTGCAGTTGCCCGTCGTGGTTGTTGTCGCTGCGTATGTTGCTGTCTTGCTTCTGCTACTGCTGGTTCGTTGTTGGTTGTTTTCGCTTGTTGTGGTGGTTGTTGTTGTTGATGTTGATGTTGATGTTGATGTTGTTGTTGTTGTTGTTGTTGTTGTGGTTGTTGTTGTTGTTGTTGTTGTTGTTGTTGTTGTTGTTGTTGTTGATGACGTTGTTGCTGTGGATGTCGTTGTCGTTGTCGTTGTGGTTGCTGTTGCTGTTGCTGTTGCGGCTGCGGTTGCGGTTGTTGTTGTTGTTGCTGCTGCTGTTGTTGTTGCTGCTGCTGTTGTTGTGGTTGCGGTTGTGGTTGTGGTTGCCGTTGTCGTTGTCGTTGTTGTTGGTGTTGGTGTTGGTGTTGGTGTTGTTGTTGTTGTTGTTCTCGCTGGTGTTGTTGTTGTTGTTGTTGTTGTTGTTGTTGTTGTTGTTGTTGTTGTTGTTGTTGTTGATGTTGTTGGTGTTGTCGTTGGTGTTGTTCTTGTTGATGATGTTGTTGATGTTGCTGATGTTGTTGTTGTGGTTGTTCTTGACTTTTTGTTGTTGTTGCTCTTGTTGCGCTTGTTGTTCTTGTTGTTCTTGTTGTTCTTGTTGTTCGTGTTGTTCTTGTTGTTCTTGTTGTTCTTGTTGTTCTTGTTGTTTGTGCTGTTCTTGCTGTTCTTGCTGTCTTTGCTGTTCTTGCCGTTGGTGTTGCTTTTGTTTTTGTTTTTGTTGTTGTTGTTGTTGTTGCTGTTGTTGTCCTTGTTGTTCTTGTCGTCGTCGTTGTCGTTGTTGTGGTGGTTGTGGTCGTTTATTGTTGTTGTCGTTGTTATTGTTGTTGTTGCTGCTGCTGCTGCTGTTGTTGTTGTTGTTGTTGTCGTTGTTGTTGTTGTTGTTGATGTTGTGGTTGCTGCGATTGTTGTTGGTGGCGTTGTTGTTGTTGTTGTTCTTGTTGTTCCTTTTTGGTCTCGTTGCTCTTGTTGTTCTTGTTGCTCTTGTTGCTCTTGTTGTTCTTGTTGTTCTTGTTGTTCTTGCTGTTCTTGTTGTTCTTGTTGTTTCTTGTTGTTCTTGTTGTTGGTGTTGGAGGTGTTGTTGTTGTTGTTGTTGTTGTTGTTGTTGTTGTTGTTGTTGTGATTTTTCTCGTTGTTCTTTGTTGTTGTTGTTGCTGTTGTTGTTGTTGTTGTTCTTGTCGTTGTCGTTGTCGTTGTCGTTGTGGTTGTGGTTGTTTATTGTTGTTGTTGTTGTTGGTGGTGGTGGTGTTGTTGTGGTTGTTGCGGTTGTGGGTTTGTTGTTGTTGTTCTGGCTGTTCTTGATGTTCTATTGTCGTTCTTGCTGGTACTGCTGCTGCTGTTGTTGCGGTTGTGTTGTTGTTGTTGCTGCTGTTGTTGTGGTTGTTGTTGTTGTTGTTGTCGTTGTTGCTGTTGTTCTGGCTGCTGCTGTTGTTCTTGCAGCTCCTACTGCTTCTGTTGTTGTTGCGGTCGTTGTTGGCATTGTTGACGTTGTTCTCGTTGGTGACGATGTTGCCGTTCATGCTGTTGCTGTTGTTGGTGCTGATATTGATGTTGTTGCTGCTGGTGCTGTCGTTGTAGAGGCCGCTGTTGACATTGCTGATGTTGTTGTCGTTGTTGACCGCGTTGCTGTTGATACTGGTGCTATTGGCGTTGCTGCCAATTGCTGCAGTTGTTGCTGTAGCAGTTGTTGATATCATCGTTGTCGGTGTTCTGTCCAGCCCCCTTCTGAGTGTTATCATTATTGGTGTTCTTGTTCTTGCTCTTGGCATTGTTGTTGCTGTTGTTATTGTTCTTGCTCTTCTCTTGACCTTACGCTTGCTTTGGC
>CAUJNA010000935.1:477500-517500 GCA_963377175.1 Effrenium voratum | reverse complement strand
GCCGTCGAAAAACCTGACAGGGCTCTTTGTCGGCGGTACACCAAGGAACATATCTGCAGATTCGGTCCCAGTGAACCCCATACAAACTCATCCTGGAGCAATTGGGAATAGTAGACCGTCTGGCAAGTGTTTTTCCATGTTCATTCCTTGCATGTTTGGCTTCTACTATGTAAAAGTATATAATGTGCATGTGTGTTGCACATGTCTCCACGATCGGCATTCCATGTCAGCTGCACAACTAAAGCCACGTTTGGGATGCTGCCACCACCCAATGTGGGGCAACTGGGTTGTTCGTATATTTTGTCAAATGTCAGCGCTGCGACACAAGAACTAAAAGCAACTGCCCTTAGTGTCAGCAAGATACCAGTCCAGGTGTGAAATAGAGGTCTGGAACAAACAATACACCGGGCTGTCCTCAGATCATGGCTAGTAGTTTGCTTTTGGCAAATCAAGCGCCGGTGGTAGGCCACTCTAAGGGCATGTAACTCGATTGTTATTTTATGCAAACACTGAGGCTAAAGGAAAGCGCACCCTAAGAATGTTGGGACTGAAAGGAACATTTAAGCAGCGCCCCCGCCCCTGTAGTCCTGTGGTTGGGTTGTGGTGTAGGGTTGGTCTAGGATGGGTTTAGGGTTTGCTTAGGTTGGTTTGTGGTTGTAGGGTTGGTTTAGGATTGCATTGGGGCTGGTTTAGGCTTGTTCCCCAAACCCATTGCTTGTCGGTTCTACTGCAGTTCTGACAAGATGGTCAGAACGAATAATACAGGCGTTACTATTGTCAACATGAAAGCAGCCAATGGGAATCGGTGTTGAGCACTGCCCATTCAAGATGTTGAGGTGCAGCAAAGCGCCAGTGGACTGAGTGGGGTTGTGTCAAAACTTGAGGATCCCTCAAAATGAATGGTTCTCTGTAAGGGTTCCCTTTAAACGAACCCGGAAAGGGAATTGAAGGGGGGGACCTCTAAGCACACAACTCGCATGTTCCTTGTGTTGAGTCTCGCAATGGCAACGTCACATTTGTCTTTCGGTACCTCGCAAATGCAATATATAATTTTCTGGGTGCCAGTCTTCATCATAATAAGGGGGTCACACGCTCAACATTACGTGCTGCAGAAATGAGTTGGAGGTATCACATTGCATGTGACTCGTGCAAGCTAGGCCAGAGTTGTTAATTTCTCACACATTGCTATCCGTTTGTTCCGAAATCAATCGTCCCAAAACAACACCTCTTGTGTTTTCTTGCAGACTCTTACAGTTGTTTGGGGGTATGCCAAACACGTAGGCCGCATGTAGACATGCTTGCTGGAAAAAAAACAAACCTGAAGGAAACAAGCGCGAAAAGGTGAAAAGGTAGATGGTCCCGGCCATGTTTTCAGCCGAAGGGACATCAAACATCCCCCCCAAGCCCTCAAAAGTGTTTTTTCCCGCAGCGATCGGACCCGACCGGCCTCGACATGTTCAGCCGGTGCTTGTGCTGGTCACCCCTTTCCTCTCGATCCCTGGCAGTCAGGTGGCAAGCTGTTTGACCCAAACGACACTTCCTTGGCCTCATTTGCGCGATCAAGGGTTCGAAATGGGCAGCTCGGCCCTGCGCTTTAATTTGTCGTTCTCATTTTCCTTGTCTCTCAAAGGGGAGCTGTGCAAGCTGCAAAGGGCTGACAGAGATGCGAAGCAACGGGATTGCCCACAGGAAGCCTCCATCTCCCACAGTCCTCGTGCGCGGGCTCCAGTCAGAACATCCAGCTGGTGCTTCGAGTGCCCAAGGATTCCCAATATGCAAACGCGTGTTGGCTTTCGAGCAGGGAGTGAATGCTGGCGGCTGCCTCCTCTCCTACCTTCCGGGCACTTTCGCGTGTTGAGGCAGACTGTGGCGGAGGCTGAGGACATACCAGCGGAATGGAAACTACAAGTACTTGGGCTTCCCTTCCTCGTTTAACGACCTTCTTCCCTTGGTGTGCAAACCTCAGTGCTGGGCAACACATCCCACCATTCAAATACTTTCAACTGAACACCACCACAAGAGTTTCCAACAGATCTAGCCCCAGCGCCTCCATCCCTCATCCCATACAAATCCCCAAGCATCCGCTGGCATTGCCCCACCTTCAGACGTACCAAACAAAACGCCTTGGAGACATCGAGGCGCCCAGCGCTGCTTGCAGCAGTTCGATTCCCGGGCTGTGGGGCAGGACGCCAAAGGGCCTCTCTGTTGGACACTGATTAAATGACAGGATTTCTCTTAAAATGGAATTTAAGTGAAACACAACCAAATATATCTACGTAAAATAATGAGAAAAAAACAAAGAACTCACTCAAGTATATATTATATCTTCATACACATCTGAAAAATGGATTATTCTCCACACAGAACTTGGATACACAGCTGAGAATATACCTTCATAAGGACATGTTTCACGTACATGCCTATCTTACGCGGGAAATAAACTGAGTTCATGCCCACATATTGTTATGAGTTATGAGTGAGTTATGAGTATATGATTTCATAAGGCAAGAAAGTACTGTTGTTCCTTCTAGTGGGCATGCCCCTTAAAAGTTAGACGCTCAATTGGAATTTCAATCTCAAATACATAAATCTGGATAGGATATTCTTTCCAAATATGCGCTTGATTAAAGCTTAAGACGGGTTGACATACAATTTACCTGGAATAACTTAACTCAAATCGCGAATTCGACCTTAAATGGAAATTCCTGTCCAAATAGGATGTTCATCCGACGTTACTTAGATGTTGACTATAATTTGACAATTAACACGTGATTTAATCAGACCTGACGAATAGGAATGCCTTTCCAAATATGATGCTAAATAGAGTTTAACTAGGAACGAAACTAAAATACTGTTCGTTCGTCTTGTTGTCCTACTCCCAAAAAGGCGTGAATACCAATAAAAACTCAAGGCACGTGCAATTTTAGTTCCAATGCGGTCACAGCTCGGTGTTTCTTTGCTTCTTACAAAATCCGAGGCGTTGTTCTCCTCCAAAAGAGGCAAAACCTCGAGTTGTCTGCGTAAAAACCAGCAAACAAACAACGTGGCAGACCACGACGTTGTCACAACCCAGGATCTTGAGCCATGCGGTCTGCCATTTTGTTTGCTTGCGCTTTGGTTGATAACTAACTCGTGTTTGTTTTAAATATTTCGCATTCAACCAGTATGCTTTTGTTTTGATGTTTGGTTTACTGAACGAGTTGAGGTTTCGTGCATGTCTGTTTTTGTGTGGTTTAGCCTGGTTTGGCCCCATGGCGTCCGCTAAGTTAACTTTCTGCCGGTTAAAAAGGACGAATGGAGGAAATCCAAACATATCCCAAAGGTAGTGGGGCAAAACAGGTGAGTTCAGGGCAACTCACTCTCCTGGGTTGGCCAGACTAAACAAAGAAACACTTCTTGTTCACCATTAAAGTTGTCGTCCTGAACAGTTGCAAGTCCAGCAACTCTGGGAGGGAGGGCTTTGCTTTTTGGATCCGCACGGCCACTGGCGCTCTCCGCCTCAGTGTGAGTCCCGCCATCGCGAGGTTCGACACGTGCTCCACCGTAAGATCCTCCTCGCTCCGGCGCAGGCCGGACCTGCGGAAGAAACCGAAGTCCCCGAAACCGGGAGAGCCAAAAGCGCAGCCGCACCAGATGGTTCAGGCTAAGGTTTCCTTGTGCAATGAAGAATCAAGAAATATCCTAAGACATTTTGGGGTTTATGATGGTTCAGGTGTCCTTGTGGCATCCCTAAGAATCCGGCACCTCATCAAGGTCTCCTCAGCCTTACAATGCTCCAGACTCCACCAATGGAGAGTCAACTTGGGCCAATGGTTGCGCTCGAATTCTGGTGAGAAATGACCATCGCTTCCAAGCGCAGGGGGCTTTGACCATGCATGTGGAGGGTATCCAACAGCGGAAAAATCCCACCACTTTTCTGGAACGCCAATCACAAGGTTCCACCCATTTGCTTCGCACACCGCGAGAAGCATCCCTTTTTGGGGCTTCACAATGAAACACATTCTAGTGTCCCCTGCGGCCTGAAGTAGTTCGCACATGTCTTGGGAAGTGGCAAGCTGCCAAGCATGCATGACTATGCAACTATAGGGGTGTCAACTTTGAGGCAGCCCCCCCCATTTGGGGGTTATTTCAAAGGGAGATCTGAGACAAGCCCAGGATGTGTCGCTTGTTGTGGAAGGCTTTGAAGGGACATGAATACAACAAACACCCATGTTGGTATGTATCACAAATTTGGATTCTTTTCTGCTGGCTTCCCTTTTAACCAGCCCTTGAAAGGGTCTCTCAAAGAATACACACAAACACATCTGTTGAGGTTCCCCTAGACCTGTTCCCACGAACCCGCGCGCAAGGCGTTGCCTCTGAGCTTCGAGAAAGAACGGGTGGAGCTTGAAATCTCGGAAGGGCGGCGAATCGGAAGGACGCCAACTTTGGCTTCGGGCGGGGTTGAAACATGTGGCCATGGGTCAAAATCCCGTACCCCCAGTGAACATCCCAATCTCCACTAAAATAGACCAAAATGGGTGGTGCACCTACCCCAAAATGGTACGATTGGTTTTGACCCACAGCCATGTTACAAACCTACCATTTGCATTGTGTTTCTGCACCCCAACAGCTGAAAGCTATGGGGCTGCCCAGATAGGCTCTGGGGAAACTACCATGCACAGCGCAAGGCGATGGGGTTTGGTCTGCGAAATAGGCGATCAGGGGTGGTTTGGGGGCTTTCAGGGAGGGTTCCGCAGGGCTCCAGTGGGTTCCGGGGTTGTTGATCTGGGCTTGTTCTCAAAAAAAAACATGGGTGAAAAACCCAAGGCAATGCTAGCCGTTTCCCTTGGGGCATCAGGGTCATCTATGCATTCTTGTGCCCAACCCGTATGTCTCGCGAGCGGGCGAAGAAAGGTCGCTTGTGAAACGAAAGCCAAGAACCGCAGCGAAATACAAACAAAAAGCCCTCGAGGGTGAGAGTAGATGGCCCGCTTGCTTGTGGGCAAAGGGCATACGTAGACGCAAGCAGGAAGTGAAACAACCCAGCCGGGCAGAACACGGGAGCGTGGCGACAGCCAAGTAGCTGCCTACCGAAAAAAAATCCGATCGCAGCCCCTGAGGTCGCTGCGATTGGACGCTTGATGATGACGCTTTTGGTTGGGCCCCGGTGTTTCTGCTAGGTAACCAGTAAAATAGCTAGACTCGTAAATAGGTGTTTCCAAATGCCTGTAACATAACATAACATAACTATACTAGATAACCAGTTGGTTCTCCTCTACGCTTTACATGATTGCCCCCAGTCGCCGGCAGTGGCAAAAGGAATTGCTGTGCCCCCAAACATGTCGTTTTCAC
The DNA here is from genome assembly GCA_963377175.1 of Effrenium voratum. NCBI lineage: Eukaryota > Dinophyceae > Suessiales > Symbiodiniaceae > Effrenium > Effrenium voratum. The sequence continues at coordinate 512,166 of CAUJNA010000935.1, read as the reverse complement.
CATTGCATGTGATTTGACACAGGGCCTTCCTTGCACGTCATTTGACACACGGCCTTCCGGGGACGTTCCCCACGGGCTTCTTGACAATGAACCAATCTGAAAAGAAGCCTTCACGGTTCCTGAACCGAAAGTCAAGAAAGCCTGGACCTTAATTACCAGAGACGCCTACGACCCTGGTTCCTGCAAGCTTCAATCAATCATGTTGAATCATCTCTGGAAAGTGGTGTCAAAGGTATCGGTATTTCAACATCCTGGTTCTGCAGGGTTGAAACATATCAAGAACGATTCAAAGGACTTTCATTTACAGTCCTGCATGTACTGTTGAGCTTGACAGAAACCGCAGCGCCATCTGGTCTCCCGGCAACAAGTCCCCCATCAGCATGGTAACTCTCATGACAGTACTTGCGCTGGAACGAGCTTCCTTGTAGAACTCAGTGTAGGAGATGCACCAGCTGTTAATTCGCTACCCCGATCCACCAGTTGCTTAGAGACGGCTGTAAGACGGTGAATGTCGCGTGCTTTTTACCCGCTTGCACCGGTTGAGTAGCACATGCGGTGGATATGTATTTAAACTAATCAAGAGACACTTGAGGCAGATTCGACATCAACCGAGCCGACAAGTTGCTGAGCAGTTCTGCGCAAAAAAATGACTCTCTTGGGAGGTTTGATGGGGTCGGGATGCACCAAAAACAATCCATAAACGACAGGTGGAATAGCAGGATTCCCCATATTTCCCTTAACATCACCCCCACCCAAAGGCAACTCACTTTGAGTTGGCCCAACAGGTGAGGTTTGAAACCGAAGGGGAACATATGGGGACCCTTAAAATATATTCTTCTTTTTTTTTAATAGGTCCAACTGAAAGAAATGGACCGTTGAAAATTTGTGGCCCGAAGGTCGGAAGCAGGAAGCGGACGTCATCTGGCAACTGGGCTTCCGTACGTACGTCGCCGGATGCCTGGCTCAGATCGGACGGGGCCGACCGGGGTTCCAAGCTCTCCACGCGCATCATGCGCGCAACGCTGACGAGAAGAAAAATGTGTTTGTGCCGTTTCACCAAATATGAAACGATGCTGCGCTCGGGCCTGATAACTGCACTCTCGTAAGCTATCGCAAACCTGCACACCCAGTGCAGGAACACACAAGGCAACCCTTTAGTCTTCATGCGAAACCAGTTGCTTCTCGCAAGCAAGTCGTTGAGTACAGTATGGCTAAGAAGGCTCACTTTTCGCCACAGCCTAAACATGCGAGTTTGAGTGAATCTAGGTGTTTCTCAAACAGAAGGGGCCGCCATGGGGCCTGCGTTTTTGCAGAAATTATGGAAAAACCACAAAAGCATCAATCTGGCAAACAAAAGCTCAGGCAAGTCATCTCCTTTCATTTCCCCCTCAGGATTGTGTTTCTTTGTTGATTGCAAAACCACAGGCCCCATGGCGCCCGCTCTCCAAACAAGTTTGTTGTTCCTCTCCGGCAGGTGGTTCCCTTTGACTACAACCAAATCGGATGAGAAACTCCCATCTGTTTACAACACCAGATCTACATCAAAGCAAGATGGGGTGGTTCAGAGGTCAAACAACAAACTTTTCAGCCAACCGCAACCCTGATGCCAAAGAGATTCGCAGGTAGTCTGCAGGTTGCCACAGGCGGAGACAATAATATATATATATATTGTATGTACACTTTTGTTGCGTGTATTCTTTTGGGGTTGTTCAACATTGCTTCTCCTGAAAGCAGTTCTTCCGCCGCCCTCAAACCTTCTGCGCTCTTCTGCGTCCAATGCACACAAAGCACATGTTGGTGCTGGTCTTCGTTCATGCTTGTCCGTTGCTTTTGAAACCTGGGGGTGAGGAGCTTTCTTGGTGAGCTGGCGCTCTGGAAGTGGCTGTTCTCCGATAGAGTGGCATCGACATAAGCACTTCGTGGAAGCCTTCAGCTTAAAGGGGGGGTGCCTGGACAAACGTCGACTGCACGCTCCTTCCGCTTCATGTCCGCGCGACTTCCGCACTTCTTTATAATTTGTTTTTCTCGCGTGTTTCCCGGTGTTGTGTGTTGGCCGGGGCCCTAATTTGCCGCGCACACACTCACACACCCATATATATATATATATTGCACTAGCCCTTCAACGTGTTTCTTCTTCTTCCGCACATACTGTGGGAAGCTCATGCCATGTTAGCGTGGACATTTGGCATGCCAAACCAAAAAACAATGGTTGCTGAAACAAATGCCCATTTTTGCAAACATACGCGTGGAATGATGTATGGCAGAAGATGACAAACAATTCTAAGACGCTTACTCTCATTGCTTGGTAGGTTTGGGCAAAATTGGCTTCTACAATCATACCATGGACCGTGGACCACTTGGAAGGAAACGCGCATTGAGAACAGCTGCCCAGCAGGGTGTGTGTGTGTGTGTGTTCCCACTCCCAACATGCTGCAGTTGAGTGTTTCCCAAGACGCGCCGACATTGGCCGGCTGCACTGTTGGTCTTGCAAACCTTCCCAACAGGGGTGAAGTGTCTTTTTTGGGGATTGTTACAAAGTGAACATAGATAACTTGACTCAGTTTGACTATCGCAATCACTCGGAAACTCAGACCTGCAGTCGTTTCTTGCGGCTTTCCCGGCACAGCACCGGCACTGGAAGGTGGCTTTCTCACTGGAAATACTCAAGCTGGTACGGTTCAGGCTGGGTGGGTTTGGCTTTGCTTCGCGGTTGGGGCCACCGCAGTTGAGGTTGCTTCGGGCAGGGTTCGTGCTTTGTGGGCCAGTTTCAGTGTGTTGGGTTCACTCTGGGATACTGTTACAGTTGGTGTTCGGCACAAAGACCAAAACCAGCCAAAGCAAGCTGAACAAACCAACCTAAGAATGATCTTAGGCAAACCCAAAAAGCTGCCAAACTTGGCGGAAAAACAAGGCCCTGCCTAAACCAAACTAAAGCCCACGAGAATTCACACTAGTCTCAACCTGATGCAGCCAAACGTCAGTCATTCATGAAGCCCCGCAGCCAAGAACCCTGCCCTCAAGCAATCAAGCAACCAACAAGCAGGAATCGAGCATGCAAGCAAGCAAGCAAGCTAGCTAGCTAGCTAGCTGGCTAGACAACCAACCAACCAACCAACCAACCAACCAACCAACCAACCAACCAACCAACCAACCAACCAACCAACCAACCAACCAACCAACCAACCAACCAACCAACCAACCAACCAACCAACCAACCAACCAACCAACCTTCATTTCGGGGCCCCGAGTTCAAGACACACCCAGTCCCAGCTTCAGCCTTGGCCGCCGTCTTCGACTTCGTCTTCAGCTCGGGACGTAGCATTTCCACGAATTCGCCTACAAAGTTACCTGACAGCGTGACGCTTTTCGACTCCAGCGTTGCGCGGTTCGCGTTTTGGCCGCCTGGAACAGAACACCCGAGTCTTGTACTACCAACGGGCCATCCCCATACTTGATCCCTTCAAATTGGGGTTCCTCTGTCCTGAAACCAAGTTCTCCACAGGCCTAATGCACGAAATTCAGGATCCTCGGGCTCCACACAATCGCAGGCATTTGAAAGCCACGGCATCCGCCGTAGGAAGAACACAATAAACAGCAGATCTCTGTGTCATGCCTTCCAGTGGCTTCGTTGTTTCGACCCGCGTTTGGTTGGTCAAGGGAAAAGGAAATCGCCCAGGCGCCTGAATCGTCAAAAGGGAACCATCGCTTTCTCAACGTCCCCCCCTTCTCTCAGGTTGGAAGAAAGCTGACCAATTCTGACTTTGAAAGCCTCGTGGACAGGCCCACGAAACAGCCGGCTCACTGGCTCTATGATTCTCAAAGTTACTCCTTCACTTGTTTGACAAATCCCGAGCAGCGACCGAAACCCATTGACTTTTGGGATAATCCAAGATCATAGAGGTTTATAGCAACCTCAGTCCTACTTATTTGACCAGGGAATATAATTCTCGAAAGTGGTCCCAGCAAGAGCTCCAACCCGAGCCCGCAGCGGACGAAATGCGCTGGAAAGGGGAGAGAAAGATTATCCAGTCTTCCCAACGAAGGGGACTCTGGAGCCATGAATGGAATAGCTGGCCCCTGTCTTTGAGATCCATAACTCTGCGGCATGTGTTCAAATTTACTGACCTGGAGGTGATTTAGATGAGTGACTGATGCAATCATGATTCCGAATGCAAGCATTCGAAACCCAAGAGGAGTGTCAATCCAGCTTTATCTCCTATGAGTTGCTTCTCTCGCCCCATTGATTTGTTCAGGTCTTGGGGTCTTGGAAGGAACCCCCACATGCCCGAGAATTGTCTCACTCAAGTGCCGGGTTGCTTCTTTCTGTGGAAGGCCTGAAATCGACTCTGCCAAGCATTGATAGCTGGATTGAACTCATGAGCCCAGGAAACACATGAAGTCACAAAACCCATCAACCCCCCCCCCCCCGCCGATAGAGCCATATAACAACTCCACCAAAACAAGGCGTCAAAGTCATAAATCCCACAACCACCCTGGCAAAACAACTATGAAATCTTAACCACTGCTCCCCCAAATGCGCAAAACAAAAGCACCGCCGCCAGGGAAGGGGCAAAAACAACGCGCGTGCGCTCGCGCACGGGCGCGCTAGCGCGTGCATGCCTGTGTCAGAGCCCTCCCCAGTTTCATTGAACTTCGAGCCCCAGGTCGTCGCTGCTCCTGGCGAGCGAGGCCTTCCAATGGAATTCCAGACCCCTCCAGCGGAGGGTCCAATGATTCTTCGGGCAGATCATTGAAAATAATGCTAAATATGGCCATGATCAAAGTACAACGTGTGTAGTTGTGCAACTCATACAACAGACTAATGTTGCACCCGCTTTTGTAATTGGGGCTCCTTCTACATAAAGTTGTTTTCCTCATGCCGGATCCTGGGGCTATTTTGGGGTCCCCTAGTACAGCGGAAATCGTCCCTCCCTCAATCGCCACGTCATCGGCACCCAGCAGTTGTCACATCTGTTTGGTCGACATACCTGTATATGCAGAACATATATATATATATATGTATATGTGTGTATGTTATAGACATACACACCCGCGAGAAAGCTTCTCTGCAAAGCCTGGTTCGAATGGAACGCCAAGCCCATCTCCTTTAGGGCGTTGCTCAATGGGTGTGGATTTGCTTTGGTTCGCTTGGGATCCAAGGGCGCACTCACAAAGCACATTTTGATGTTGGTGCTCTCTTAGAAAACCAGAAGAAAAAAGAAGAAGAAACAAACATCAGTTTGGCATTCCTCAAAGTAAGGCTTGGACTCGTCCAGAGCCTTAAACACCTCTTGCACAAGGCAGGCCCTTGCAGTGAGCTCTGCAGAGTAAAGATCGTAACCTTGTTTTTTTTTGGGGGGGGGGGCTCGGTTTCTGTGGACTCAACCAAATCAAAAGTTGAGGGTGTGTCTGGATCACTGCAGTGTTGAAGCCTTCCCCAAAAACTTGTCCGCCAAACTCGCAGCTCGGGACATCGGCGCCGGGAACCCTCCGATCCACGGAGCTCCGGATTTCAAAGAGCTTGTCTGACCCGCAAATGGCCACATGGGCATGAGAGCCCCTGTTGCAAGGAGTGAGCACTGGAAGGAAGCATGAGATTGGGAAGTCAAAGTGGCGAGGTGTTTTTTGTCCAAGGATCGTTGCAAGCTTTCTCAAGCGAAACAGTGGTGAGATCTAAATGTGTACAACCAATGGCAGGTACTGTCATGGGGGCGCAAGATGGCGCAAACAAGGTGTTGGCCACTCCTGACAAACATGTGCGTGTGTATATTTTTATGGAGACCCTCAAACCCTCAGACCCTGAAACCCTCAGACCCTCAAACCGCAATTTGTTGGGAGACCAATTTGAAGGGAGGCCAACGGACCAAGCCAAATTGAACTTGGAGACACCCCTCCATGTCGCGGATGCGCGCTCGGGCCGTCTCGGGCCTGCCACGCCTCCCAGTTGCGCGCTCCTTGGGGTCGAGCTAATATCAGCACGGCTTTTGTTTCAACTTCCCCGGTGTGCGGTTTGCGCACGTCCAACTGACAAAAGGGTTTGCAGATTTCCGCAGATTTCCACCGAAGCCCTGGACTCGAAAAATGGCACTGTTGACTCACTCGAGGCCTCCGGAGTTGGGATTTGGTTTGCAACCCGCGTCGGGGAACACCTTCCCAGCGCTTTACTTCTCGGCAAAAGTGATTCATGATTTCTTCAATCATTCCTTCAGACTTTGCAGGCATGTAGACCATTGAGGTTTCGGAGGCCGAGGAACAATCGACAAGCACGCAGTGCATGTGCTTGAACGTGCCGCGAATGATTCTCTGCCTCGGAGTGCCTGAGGCAAAGTACAGAACATGAAACAACATCTGGGAATCATTTGCGGTGAATCTAAAAAGCAGCCAAAAACAAGAAATGCCCATGGACGGAACATTCATCGGTGAGGCGGCGTCTTTTTGTGAGGTCGTTCGCAGCTTTGCTAGAACCCGCGCTAGACCTGTGGGCTTGCAGGCAAGGATCTCATCCGAACCGGAGCTCAGTCCCGAGGAGGATTCCTCATCCTGGCGGAGCAAATGGCAACTCATCCAGCCTGAAACTAAGAACCCCAAATGGTCACGGGTTTGCTTTCGTTATCTTTCGTTCCAGCTTGCTTTCAAAACCAAGGTTCCCAAAAGAGACTGCCAAATGTTTCACACCGAACCTCACACCGAGCTCCGAAGTCGCGGTCTGAAGAATCATCGGTCTACATTCATTTCAAGGCCCCGAACCAACCTGGTCGCGACCCAAAGGAGCTTCGCAGAATTCAACGAATGCACATCAGGCTGGACAGCGTCGGATTTCAGCGGCGATTCTGGTCTCAGTGAAGCTGAGGATCCTGAAGATCGTGGCAAGGTTTCCTCTAAGTTCCCTCCAACATCACCCCAAAAACCCAAAGCACATGTCTGTAAAACGTCCGGAAACTTAGGGAACTCCGAAAAAAGGTGGCTGGGGTCCAGTTCCATGCTTCGTTACCCGGAAAGGGAATTCCTGTGCACCGTACTCCCGGTATCTTCCTCAACAATTCACTGCCTTCGAGTGTGGCTTTGATGGGATCAAGCTTTTGCATGCTGCCCATGCCTGAGGCCCACGCCCACACACGCTCACACCCGCACACAGACGTGCCCACGTCCATACCGGAACGTGTATCCCTATGCCTGGGCAAATTGCATCACCAGCACAAAGATGGAACCTCCAATTCTATGGAATCGATGCCACACCTTCTGCCAGAAACTCCTACCAGCCTTTTCCCAAGCAACTTGCGGCGGGCCATTTTGCCCGCCTGGACCAAACCAAGGGCGCATTCTGTTCATCCGCGGTTCAGATTCTCTCCTTCGCAACTTGCTGTGGAAAGGGAGGAAACGGGTTAGTATATGCAAAGAACCTTGGTGCGGAAAGTCGCGCATTTGTCCGAACAAATAGTCTACAAACGGGCCTTTGCGTGAGGGATTGCGCGGTCCAAAGATGTCTGCCGGTTGTAGCCGCTGGACAGTTGTTTGATGTGACTCACTTCTAACTCTTAGTCATGACCCGGAATTAAATCGGTCATAGAGCGAAATGACTAGAGTCCAACTGGCAAAGAGCTACCCTCCCACCAGCTAACATGGAAGTGCACAGACCCTACTTCCTCTTGGAAAGGGCCTTTTTGCACTTCCATGTTAGTTGGTAGGGCAACCTTCATCTACCCAACCACGGACTCACCGGACATCCCGGACCTCATCTCTCAGTGGGTGGCCCGGCAGCGCCGCGGCCGCCTGTCACAGGGCTCACCGGGTTTCGTCGACGTCTTTCTATTTATCGTGGAAACCCATCTTGAGGCTACCCGGTTTCTTTCCCACACATTCGATCTATCATTTTTATCTAGCCAGCAGGGATCCTTACAATGGATCCACCTGAACATTGCCCTGTAAATGGTGGTGTCCCTTTATTTGGGTGGAAAAAGCAACATGCTTCAATGGTTGCAACATGTATCTTTTTTGGAGCCCTGATCAGGGAAACTCATTTTGAGGCTACCCTGTTTCTTATCCACACCCCCATTCGATCTATCACGTCCATTTAGAAGGGCAACTTTGAGGTTACCCTATTGTTGCCCCACACCAACATTTTTATCTACCAAAAAAGGTCCGCCATGTTGAGAAGCTCCCTATGCAACGGGCCCCTGGTTCACTTGCCTTATGAATTTCCAGGCTTTTGTGAAGGATTGGCTCGGTTCTCACGGGGAACTTAGGGGGTTGTTGGGACATGTCTGTAGGTATCTAAACAGAAATGGGCAAGGGGCGATTTCCTCACCCCCACTGAGAACCTAATCCAGGACCCTGCCGACGGCTGAAGAATCAAATGGCTTGTGAAGTGACCTGCATTGGGTTTTTTGGGGGGCGATCCGACAGCCATGGGGAAGATCCGCAATCTTAATCCACAATCGATGGGCCACTACAAGGGAAACCACTACCATCTGGCAGCAGCATAAGGCCCAAGGAATGATTTTGAGCAACCCACGCGACCAAACAAGTCGCCTGCCCCAATGCCGCTGCAGCTTGGATTCTTCGTATTGAGGGCGTGCAGAGTTTAGGGTGGTCAAAATCTATTTTGAGTCTGGACAGGTTGCAACGTTAACCCCGGATTGATAGCCGCCTTCTTTGCCCACAAAATGCCACGGTCGTTCCACTCTTGAGGAAACCTTCACTCGTGTTGTTTGTTTGGGGAAACCACATTAAGACTTCATAGTTTTTTTTTTTTCCTGTTCTCCTTAGACATGTCCCATCCATTAGGCCGTTTCACAAGGCCGAGCCCCGTTCGGGTGACTCTGCAATGTCGCCAAGGTATGTAGGCCAATGATTTGGGAGCTACACCGTCAGGTTCAGTGGCCCTCAATTTGGAGGTGATGTTAGGCTCGGGTGACCTTTTTGGTGAAGCCATTGCCATCGTTGCACGGTTGCACCATCCCGATCTGACAGCTGCAGTGAGTGTCTTGAAATTAGGGATCCCTTCGGCTCGGTGCTCAAATCATTAAAACAATTTCGGGGAACAGACCGTAGGTGAACAGATCGTAAGGCCCCCCAGAAAAAAAAACCGACAGAAACCGACAGAAACCGACAGAAAACGACAGGAACCGACAGAAACCGACAGAAACCGACAGAATCAGTCAAAAAACGTCAAAAGCGCAAAACTGGCCCAAGATGAAAAAGTCTTTGACAAACTGTTCCCCCACAATCTGTTCCCCAAACAAATTTTGAGGATCAAATGCAACAGGATAACGGGTCTCAATCGCTTTTGTTCTGTCTCTCTCGCTCTCTCTCTCTCTCTCTTTCTTTCTCTCTCTCTCTCTCTGTCCATACAAATATCATTAGGATGGATGGAATTGACCTGGTAAGCCAATTCCCCTAAACAGTGCGTAGCACTCAAAGGTTTCTGGCTTAGGTGCCTGGTGCCTGAAGGGCGGTTGAGTTTGCCCACATGTGCTGGCCGCTGTGAGAAATACGGGAAAACAAAAGGAACATCTTTCTTGGTCGTTTGCCTCTATGGCAGCTTTGGGTCAATGCCTACCAGAAGCTGTCAACACACTTGGTCGCAGCCCCCTTGCCAGCCAAGCCATGTACTTTCCTTTTCTTCATGCGAGGAACCAAAAGGACACCTTCTGGTTCCGAGTTTCCACGCGATCATTGTCGTTTTCTTTGGTGGTGTCCTACGCTTTTTCCGGCCGAAATCGAAAGATGACGCCGGGCAAGTTCTTCAGGAAAGTACGGCCAACCGTGCAACAAATTGCAAAAGTACGGCCGCCCCTACAATTATGGCCGTTCCAAACCCAGGCAAACCTGCTTCGGGAACACCAGCGGAAATGTTCAAAGCTGGCGGTCAAGCTACTGTTTTTCCTTTCAGACCTCAGAACTAAAAGAGTTCGCTTTTGAACTCCTCGGCATTGACTCGTGTGCCAACAGGCCCAACGAACGGGCGTGCTGATTGTGCTGGTTCGGAGATAGTGACCTGATCATGCTGTTTGGAGATGGCTTCTGAAGTGCCAAGATTTGCTGCCTTGCTGGCTTTAATGCGCGGCCCTTGACCTGGTGGAATCGCATTGGCAGGGGTTCCAAAAGCTCATTTGCAAGTCTTAGCTGCGTACGCAAAGTGAAATGTTCGAGCCCCTATTTGGGGGTCTTTTACTGGAATAATTGTGCTTGCGAAACCCCCTTCTGGTTTTAACGGCCGACTGCGGCTCGCGTAGCTGGTGTCCGTGCAAAACAAAGGACAGCGCACGCACGTGACGGCAACGAAGGCTATGCAAGGATGCTGGCGTTGATGATATAATCCGTATCCCTCAAATTGTTTCTCGCTTTTCCCAGACCCCAAATCAAAGTCAAACTGGGGTACAACTCTTCTTAAATCAATGCCTTGAACATGCGAGCTCTCCTGGGAAAACCGAAGTTCAGCATTGGGATCCAAATATGCATCACATCAGGCATGCTCCCTCAAAAGTCTTGAGGGTTGTGTGCCAATACTTCTGGCCTTGAAACACTTGCTGGTTCCTTTAAGGGAATCTCGAAAGGGTTCATTCCCAAAACCCTAAGAAAATCCCTACTTGTCCCTCCAGCAAGAAAAGGTCAATGGGTTCAAGGCTTCCACACCAACTATAAATCCTATGACACCTTCCAGCTGTTCAAACCAGGGGGGTTCCACATTTTGAGTACCCCAAAATAGACTCGAACCCAAATGTTCCCCTTTGGACGAAATCAACCCCAGGGTTGACTTTTTTACTCTAGCTGCTAGCTGGGGGTTCAAAAGCGGAAAATCCTGAGAGCCTCATCGCTTTGAAGCCACTTTCCTACCGCCCAAAGTGATCCTACTGCCACGAGACCTGCTCCGTCCCGCCTTGCACAGCGTTGCCTGGCGATTTGGGTGTACCCCCCGCTCCCGAATGTGGCAGGTCCAACGAGGCATCAGAAGGACAATGACATGTACATATTGTGCATGTATTCATAAATTCAGGCATGCATATATTATATTTGAGCGTACACTATGCATGTATGAATGTATGCACGTACATTGTACGCGTCAATGTGGGCATATGTGCATGTGTTGATGCTTGCACGGCATGATTGCTTCCAAGAATGCAGAAGCCTTGCATGTATGCATGTTTGTATGCAGGCATGTATGAATGTATGTTATGTATGCTGCACTTTTGATATTGTGTCAAGACTCTTGACACGGCTAAACTGAGGTTGGAGCAGGCAAAAAGGCTGACCCAAGCAAGTCCAAGCCCCGAAAACTCTGACTCAAGCAACGCCCAAAAGCCGCAAAGCAGTGCTCACCAGGCCTCTGCACCATCTATGGTCTCCAAAGTCTGCGGCGAATGGTTCGGCAAGTGGTTCAGCATGTCATGCCACATCAAGGAACGCGGAAATACGGAAATTCAAACACAACCATCAGGCCGCGCTCAGGCACTAAGGAATCAGGCGGCAATAAGGTCATTCGGCGAAGGGATGTCAGCGGTTTGAGGTAGCGAATCACCGTCCATGGTTCAAAACATCCGATCGCCCTTGTCAAACGGGGACGAATTTTGATTGGGAACTCTGTGGTGGACAGACTCATTAAGTCGGGCAAACACAAACAAACATAAAGCGCGCCAAATCTCAGAGCAAGATGGTTAAGACAAGAACACGCAGCAATAGACAACAACACTTCAAACAAGTGCCAAACACTTCCACAATGAAACCACGTTGACACACGAGGCATCCCAATCTCAACGTGCAACAAGCTTGGTATCCAAGCACAGTGGGCTCCCACGCCAATTCCGACGACATCGCTTGCATTGTTGCAATGCAAACTTCAGGTGTAAACACAATGCGGAAATGAAGTGCGTGGTCTTAACGTCAGGCGGTTCACCTAAAGGTGCAGCCAGGGCACGCACCCCAATTCATCAACCCATCTCTGCTAGTTAGGCTGTTGGAGCACTTGGCTATCCACGACCACGAGCCCCCAGGGACCCATCGAGTCCATCTCTAGGGTTAGATCCACTTTGAGTTCGTCTCAAATGGTCTTCCAGAAACTTGGCCAATCGGGTTGACAAAAAACCTCGGATGGTGTAGCTATGTAGGGGTTTAAGGACTGCCAATCCCCCCTTGTAGGTCCCACAAGCCACGCAAAAACAACATTCTTAGTCCACCCAATTTCCGAGAACTAATCGTGGAGTGACACTCGAGTCCCCTGTTTTGCCACTATTGAGCACGAGAGAAAAACATCATCTCGTGAGATGTTCCATGGCGAGTGATCCGCTGGTGGAGCCGTGCTTTGGGAGGACAGCTTCACGGACTGGCTGAGCTGCAGACTCCTTTGGTTGTTGTTTTAGCGCATAAGTTGCCCCTTCAATGGAGTCCAGGTCATCTTGGTTCGCAGCAGGGAATGACCCCTATGAATCCCAAAACGGTTCATTCCCAAAACTCTGGGTCATTCCTATTGAGCACCAGCAAGTCAACACCTAAAACAAATCGGGTCGGTCGATGGGTGGGACAACGAGGCCAGCGCCTGCACCCCTGGCAGCTGCTGAGGGCTGCCGGGGGGCGCCTAGCGATGCGGCGCAAGGGTGCTGCGCCTCACCCGTGACTCCAGGAAAAAAGAATTGAACACACTCTTGTTCTGTTGGACTCTCCATGACCCTTTCAACATAGGGGCATTCCAAATTTCTAGGGGTTGATTCCTCTTCTAGAAAAATGGGGAAGGTACTCCTAGATTGTTGGAGTCTCCATGGCCCTTTCAACATACTGTGGGTGGCCCAATCCCTGCACCACCTACACTCAGAACAAGTGGAATATGCCATTTTTCTAGGGGTTGATTCCTCTTCCATTTTTTTCAACCATCGTTCTTTCCAAACACCGGCCGTTTTCCCTGGGTTTCCGAAGGCTTTCTAGAAAGAAGGAGCCCTGGAAAGAATGGGGAAAGTACCCCTAGATTGCTGGAGTCACCATGACCCTTTCAACATACTGTGGGTGGACCAAAACCTGCACCACCTAAAAATCCCTGGCATGATGATTCCCTTGTAATACCAACAAACAATGGTTTCCCATGGCTTCCAAGTGGTGCAGGATTTTGTCCACCCACAGTAGGGGCATTCCAAACTACCCCAAACGAAAGCGGCTGGCAACGTTTTGAAGCGTCATGGAGACACAAGGCTGTTGATTTTACAGGGGAACCCCCTCCCAAAAGGACTGAAGGCACACTAGGCAGGCTTCAGCGAATCTAAACGCCCAGCCAAGGAGGCCCCCGATGTGAGTAAAGCTAGCGGTTTCTCATCTACGAATGAAATCATCCAAGAACTTCACAGGTTGTAGCATGCCTGAAGTAGCAGCAACCACAGTACCCTATTCAAAACACGGCTGCTGAGTTTCTATTCTGCCTTTGAGCAGAATACGGGCTGGATAGCACTGTAACTGCAGGTTTTTTTGACCTTCCAAATTCCTTCGATTCACAATGGTCAGCCAAATCGACCGCAGTCGACATCATGAAAAACTTTCACAGGGCTTCCCATGGCGCGATTTGTATCAAGTACATCGAGTCGCCGAACAATGTGGACCAAAACCAGGTGTCAACCGATCCCAGCAATACGCAGAGGCCCTTAAAGCACCTGCGTGGAACATACCAATAAATCCCAATGGATGGTTTCCTGTCGCCCGCCCCCGCAGCTTGGTGTTGGGACCATGCGGGGTTCTAACAGACTGGCCCCATATCGGCTACACTCAGTCGCCAAGCATCCAGGGACTTATTTTCCCATGGGTTCCTCGATAGACCTCACCTGTGTGAGTTTCCTTGCGGAGGCAATGGCACGTTCGGCGTACCGGCCTTGACCACAGATGGCGGCACCTCAGGCGAGCAGAATACTGTCCATCAAAGTGCAAAAGCTGGGCCCAATGGACTACCATGTCGTAAGGACCCCAAGAACCGTGTTCGTTTTGTGTGCTCAGGCGTGATCCCTTTTGGGGTGTCCATTTCCAAGATTAGCACCAAATGCGAAATACCCTTTCTGCATGCTTGATAGGGAGAAAAAAAGGACCTGCCACAGTTGGTCACACCTGCTGGAAATGCCGTTGGTATTCATGTAGGCCTGGTTTCCCTTACGAGTCAAGTTGCTTTGGCTGCAAGTCCATCGACATGTCTGCCGCCTGTTGGTCAAAAGTCGTCCTGCTGGGTCCTGGGCTTTTTTTTACCGCATGCACCCGGCACAACTTGATAAACACCTGCCCACACGTGCACTCCGAGCAGTCGCAGGCGTCCAACAAAACATGCCATGCACTTGCTGGAACCCAGAAACTTTGAGTTCCGTGCGATTCAAGATCAAGTACAAATCCCAACGTCGCGGCTATCTGCATCCACGAGTGTGAACGCTGGCCTCTGAGCAATGAGCGGAATTGCCCTCCAAATCAAACTTGAGACGAGCAGGCAACCAATGAATGGAGGATGAAGCGCCAGGAGGGATAGCAACAAACACCCAATGATGCTGAAATCAATAAATATAGAAGCAACACATACATCATGGGCACGCCTCGTTCGATTTGTACCCTTTTGGGGGTTCAGTTTGAAAGGGCATTCCAAGGGGAATCCACCCATATTCGGGTGTTTTGGCAAACTTCAAACACAAAACTCGCCGACTCAGGGCCCCAAGCGAACCAGCCCTGTCCCGCGTGGGGTTCTGGAAGACAACTTTCCTCAAAGGGACCTCTGGTGGGTTTCATGTTAGTTAGCGGAGGGCAGGTCACCGTCATGGTTGTTGTTGGGAAACATTTTACATTTTTGCTTATTGTGGTTTTCAGTGGGAAATCCCCACTTAGCTGCTAAAATTTAACTTTTTGCTCCCCTTCCAACGTCAACCAAGCAGTCACCATGGATCCACCAGTCCCTGTGCGCCCGCCTCAGGCGCCGCCTAGCAGAAAAGGGGCTCCAGGCTCGTCGGGTGTTTTTCAGGTTCTTCGGGAAACATGACATGTGACATGCGACATGACCCAAACCTGAGACCGGGATTCGTTACATTTCCGTCCGGTTTGTCTGTATGTGCTTGGAGAAGAAAAAGGAAAACCCTGGGAGTGGAGTGCTGAGACCTGAAAAACGGAGCCTTTGGCGCAAAGGTGATCCAGAGCCTTTGGGATGTCCCAATTCTTGAGGGAAGAAATACACGAGTCCTAATTACTCTGTTTTCTGCTTCGGTTCCAACTTCTAAGTCTAAGTGAGAGAGCCCAAGAAAAAACACGTTCTCCAGTTTCATGCGAATGCCTTCAAAAACATGGCACGTTGTTCTTGAAGGGAATGCAGAGAAGCAACACGAAGCACAGCTTCTGCGTGCAATTTCCAAACCGTGCCAACACTGGGTATTCCTTTGAAGCCGCCATGCAGCCAACAGCATTGGGGCGTTTCAAACTGACCGCTCAAATCGCGTCAATTCAGAACAGCAACCCCCAATCGGCCCTGAGAAGCCAGGGTTGGAACCTTGGAACTAGTTGCCGGACCCTATAAAGGACCCCATGAGAGAATTGTATTGAGAAGCCTTGCAGCATGGGGGATCTATGCCTGACCATGTTGCAGGCCTACACGCGGACGATTCCTTTCAACAATGGTGGCCAAAGCATACTTGAACAAGCGTGTTCCCAGCACCCTGACTGTCTGTGTGTAACTTCAGACAGGGATCGCATGTAGTACGTGGGGAACAAGCCCGGCTTATGACAACGATGCAATGCTTCGTTACATGAACATGATCAGGCAACCGAAAAGGAAAGCAGAGTTGAATGAAGAGAAGCAAAGCTCTCCCTCTGCGCTCAATCCAATAAGGGACAAGCAATGGATTGCCTCCTACGGGAATCTGCTCTGGGCGCCGTTCACTTTGCACATTTCCAATCTGATGCTCCCACTGGGTAAAAGACTGCGAACGGGGGCTCACACAGAGGCGCTGACTCTGCAACAATATCCGACGGGAGCCCAGTTTCACTCTTATGCCTTGGGAGACTTCAGCCAATCAAGCCTGTGCCTTCCAGCTTTCCGGAAGAAAACAAAAGCTGAGTCGTATGGAACTAGTATCCGAACTGTCACCAGGATATCAGTGTGCGGAATCATGACTGAAGAGGGCTATAAGTTTCAATAAGGAGCCACCTTCTGGGTGCTTGGGCGTGATGAACCCCCTACGATTCAGATGCGTCCGAACATAGGCCCAGGCCATGGGAAAGAGGGCAATTCCGAAGGCGTGGAGGACCCTTTCGCTAAAGGATTTTGTGGGGAACCCGAAATCAGTGATTTGTCCTTTGATCTTTGGACGGTCAAATCCAAGATCCTTGTTCCCAACAAATCCAGCCTCGGTTGCAGTCACTTGCGTCTGGAGCAATGCTACCTGCGGCTGACGGCTTCTTTCAACTTGGCGAAGTTGGGCCAAGCCTGCTTTGTGGCAGGTTTACCTGCAATGTCTATCAACCGCAACTTGGCTCTTGCTGGGTCCCGTAGGATCAGATGCATCTTGGTGGGTGGGTAGAGAACAACATGGGCGTAGAATGCCACAAATGGACGGGCTCCCCTGATTTTGGAAGCACACAAATATGCTTCAACAATTGTTCCGTACTCAGGACAACCCCATCCTAACCCGAGACCACATAAGTCAAACTACTTCAACATGATGTGTGTGTGTGTGTGTGTCACAGGCTGTACCAGCTCAATACCCATACATGTTTATTTAGTATCTGTACACAAACAAAATCATTGGGAATTCCACAATAAGAAGTGATATTTATGACCTTAACATGTATTCGTTGGGCCGAGTCAGGGTGTATATTCACGTTATATCAAAGGTGCGTAGCTTGGAGTTCTCTGTGATACGAAAACCTTATTGCGAACTATGGCGGTAGTAGTGCCAGGCACCAGGCATTCATGTTGGGAGAACCCAGGAAGCTAACACGCCAAACATCACCTGCGAGTACTTTATCCACAAAAGAACGAGTCCAACACTCTATTAGACAGGACTAGGTCAATGCGTCCAAGCTTGGAGGGCAACAACTTGTCACAAGCCATCCATCTGCACTCACGAGCTCAACTGTAAATCAAGAACCCTGATGCCGAAGGCCCCCCCCTCTGTCTCCCATGGAGCAAAACTCGACGGGTCCCACTGGTAAATGACCACAGACCACACCAAACCAAGAATCCATCACGTTCAAGAAAACTAGAATGCAACCCGAGGCTTGGCCTACCCTTTTGCTTTGGGGGCATCTATTTTTCCCCCATTCCCCCAACCGCTTTTTGTACGTATTCTGCCCCAACCACGAAACCACGCGCCAGTCGATTCGCTCGCCGAGCGAATCAAAACTTGCCTGGCGCCGCAACTCCGTGAGCTGGCGTTCATGCTCCAGGCCAAGCTTCTGCCTTGGTTCTCGTGGGTGGGAAATTATGTGTTTTGACCATTTGAGACAGGCCCTATTGTCCAATAACCCAATTTGGATGACCCAACAGGATATGACCCAAAGGATATGACCCAATAGGATATGACCCAATTTGGATGACCTCAATATGTCCAATAGTGTCAGACTTCACTTACAAACGGCAGAGAAAAAAGAAAAACACATCTGTTTCTTATTGAGCAAATGGAAGTAACTGTTTCGTGTGAGATAGGCAAGGGAAACCAGAGGTACACACGGGCTACGGGAACTGGAAGGACTGGGGGAATATGTCCATTTTGACTCATGGAAGCTGACTGGGGGTAGGGGGAATTTCCATAGTATGCAAACCCACCCTACCCAGTCTATGGATCCTCACTGGGACCAGTTCAGGGGGTACCTATACCGGAAACGCCAAGGCTTTCTGAGCGTTCATCCCGGCCGAAATCATTTGTGTGTAGCGGTTTGCTTGAAGTCCTTGACACAAAGTGAGACAAAAAGAACCGTATTTTTGGGGCTCCGAGTTAATAGACCGCCCCGCCCCCCTTGTCCCACCCTAAGCCTCCCCACCCCGTGTCCAAAAAGAAAACACATCACATCCATTGCCTTGTCGCACAGAAACAAAGCCTAGGTCCTCCAGTAGAGAGCTTAGAATAAGTTGCTACCATGTTTTATTCTTTCTTTTTTGTCTATTTCAGTAGGGTTTAACTAACCCCAACCAAAAAAGAAACGGTAAAACAAGTTGGCACCAATTGCTGGGGGCACCTGGCTGCCACGTGTCTCCCGGCCGCCGCTGGACGTCCCCCTCAGGCCCCAAGCAGAGTGGCGGCCACCTCCTGCAGCGTGGGAAGCGCCTGGTGCTCCATGAGCCGCCTGGCACGCCGAAGTCAAACCATCAACCCACATTTTCCCATTCAACACTGAATTTGTTTTTTTCATGTGGCATCACTTAAATTGAAAGCCACCAATTTTCCCATCCCCAGAAAGGGGCCTTGGCATGAACACTTAAATTTGGCCGTCGAGGTCAACACTTGAATTAAATTTGCATTTGGCATCACTTAAATTAACATTCAAATTGGCATTCACACCTTAATTTGGCCATCGAGGTTTTGGCCAGCATTCAAAACCACATGAATCCTGCCAAGGTTTTGCCCAACGGCTTCATGTGGCTCCTTGAAATTCTGAAACCAAAAGGTCCCTGGCTATCTTCTGTCCAGCGTTTATTTGAAACTCGAGACAACGCAGCAACGCATCTCGACGAGAACACATCAGAACAGGAATGGTGAACCCCTAGAATCCATTCTTGCCGCCTGCAAGTCATCCCGAAATGATGCTGACGGTGACCCGGTGACCCTGATAGAGAAAGGGCAACCCACTATACACAAAGGGTATCGAAGGTGCTGAATCCCATTACCCTCCAGTCCACCAACATGGGACTCGCTAGAGGGATTGTCAGGGAAAATGGTCCCTGTGATCCATGTTTGTGGAGAGGGTGCCTCAAATAACCATACCCTAGAAGCCCAAGACCTCAAATAACGAGGCCTTTGGGGGTCTAAGGCCCTTATATTTTGGGGTCTTGGGCTCCTAGGGATAAACCAAACTTCACATCGAGCGTCCAATTCCCCCCGAAGGCCTCCGGCGGCCAGTCGCAAGGCCGGCTGGTTCGAACCAAACCGACCAGGGATGCAACAAGTCCTGTACATATCCTGCCAGGATGTGGGGCCTGCAAACAAGAATATATTTATATAACCGTTTATAGTATACATGCCCTGTGCATACCCTGGAACTCTCAGGCGTTTCTCAAATGTGCTCTGGGGAAAAGGACATGTCCGCTCTTAAGTTTCTATGCTGGGTGCTCAGTATTTCACATGCAGCCGAAAAGGGCCATGAAAAGGGTGAAAGGGCACCATCCCCAAAAAATCAAAAGTGCGATTTGGATCGCATGAATGTGCTCTACAGAGAAGCACTTGCTTTTTGTGCTTTGGAAATCCAACGCATATGTATACGAAGCCAAGACACAACAATGCGGCGCTCGAGGTTTTAAGTCCCTTCCTAGGACATCTCCCGTATCCCATTCACAGCGCAACATGCGAGTCATCGGTCAAACCTGCCTCATAGAACTGTCGCACGGATCTGAAGACTCAACAGAAGCTGGCAAAAGGGGGCAGCAATGGCGGTTGAACTCCGTTTGTTCCCAACACCATTTTGAAGGATTGCAATACCAAACACACATCAACTGCCCGGCGGAATCAGAGCACCAACATGCACCTGGCACTCGCTCCCTCGCTGCCACGGCCAGTACTCCTCTACAGATTCAGGCCCCGAGCCAGATTCTTTGGGCAACGAACATGTCGGGGTTCCACGTCAAGCGGCAGAGGAGCATTTTTTGTCCATGTACGTCGGTAGAGTCTCGTGGGTTTCGGCCAAGGTTCCTCCTAGAGCTGCATCGATCCAAAAGGTTGCTGACATGGCCAGTCACATGGCCAGTCACCCTACCAGATCAAGCCCTTTCCCAAACACAAAAGTATGCTTCCAACAGTTGGGCACTTCCACGGGGGAAGGGGCCGGCTCCCTGGTATCACAGAAGCAGGACACGTCTGTAAAGACGTGAACTGTGCCAAGCCGTGCATTGGATGTAGCTGACTTGGGCATTTTACGCGTCCACTACAAACCTCGCGTGAATGTTCGGGATGTCCATCCGCATCCCAAAAAATGAACACCCTTTGCCTGACACATACGAAGGCCCCCTTCTCAAAAAAAAACCTGCTCCGCGGCTCTGAACCATGTGTCTGAAACTACGGGGTCCACGTATGGTGCAAAAGAGTCATGCGTCAGATGCACTGCCTTGCAAAACCCGGAGCTGATGATGGCTGATGATGATGCGCAGAAGAAAAAAATGAAAGAAACAAACAGTGTGCAAACATCTGGCGTCAAGTCTGGTACTTTGCGGATCAGAACTCCCTAAGTGCAACCGTCAGAAGGCGAAACAATAGAATCTGCGAGCGGTCGCGATAAATCGGCCCAAACCGGCAGAACACATCTTGCTATATCTTGCTGCTCTGGGAGATTTGTATATAGAAGCCTCAGCTAGGGTAAAACTTCTTGCGCCGAGAGAATGCGTCTTCAGGTTTGTCTCGAAATGAGCAATGAAAACCTGGTATGAACTGGGTCAAAGCAAAACCCACCGAACTAAGCTACAGTCAAACTCTGGTGTTGACGGGGTCGATGCAAAACCATGCAAAGAAGGGCGGCTGTACCTACCTATGGTTGGTTCTGTCACCCACTGAGCTCCAACTGGGCGTTGATTGTGGTCAAATAAGAAAACATCCCAAAATCCGCGGTGCTCTTGGGATCACTTTGAAACAACCTCAAAGCCAGTGTGCCCTCAAAGTCCCACGCACCTGTCCACTGACACAGGAAGGCGTCAACCCGTCTCATGCACCATAAATGCCGACACAAGTTGATTGCTGGCACTCGCTGTATTTCTCTGAGTCCACTGGAAAGAGCTCAATGACTGAACTATGTTGTGCCTGGGAAGCATCCTGCTTTGGCCCCCTTGCTTGGTTTTAGCATGTGTTTTGGGCGAACCTCAGGAACAAGAAGCTGAAACCACAGTCCTTCAGTTTTGACACCATTCCACCAGGGGCGACCCCCCCATTTTTGAGTCCAACATTTGCTTGGTCCACTCGACGCAAATCTCTCGGGCATGGGACCATCCTTGCCTATCTGATTTCTCCTCCAAAGAAATGCGGTAGGCCTGCGCTCTTAAACTTCAACGCTCCGAAGGTGTCGTCCCAACATTTTGTTCAGGACGCGGCCGCATGAATTGCGGGACGCGGTCTGGACTGCAACGAATCGGCATCTGATAGAATCCACTTCCCTCTAGTATTAAATCCACCGCGATTTACAAAGGTCTTTTTCCAGACCCACAATCTACCAAAACACATGTCCCTACGTTTAATTGACCCCATACTACATCTCAAACAGCCCTTTCTCGGGTGTACTTTCAGCACTTCCCTTGTTCAACTGCTACCCGATAAATCACAAGAACACGAGGACCACAAGAAATATGTTCACCGGTGTCCTAAAAAGCATATATGTGTTAAAAGGGGCTAGGTCCTCCAGTAAAGAGATTAGAATAAGGGTACCCTGTTTTCTGTATATTTGTTGGGAAGGAAACCCTCGCAACCAAAAGAGTTGGCAAAAAAAATGAGCACCTAGCAACTGGGGACCGAGTTGAGACGTGGTACATAAAACCAAAACGAAGGCAACCGCTGGACTTCATCCGCCTGGCAACTGGCCTCTTGCCTACGATTCACGAGGGAGAAAATGGTTTAACCTGCACTCCAGCCAGCGAGAAAACATGAAATGGATGGGATGTCTGACATCCATTTTCTTTTTATCCATATGTCCCCTAAAACATATGTGTAGGGTGGGTCCCGCTTTGCTTTAATGGTAGGGGGTAGCGACGAATCACAAAACTGACATTTATATGTTTTTTCCCCAGGGCTTGCTGGCTCCTTCTGAGCGTGCTAGAAAGCGGGGCTGAAATGTATCTCATTGTGGTCATTAGGGCCATGACTCCAATCTAACACCCTCTTGAAAACAAGCAATTCATGGTGTGATTCTCCGGCCACAGGCGGTCTGTTCCAGAAGTCCTAGTCTCGAGTTTTGACCTAAGGCATTCATCAAATCCATTGCCGGGGGATGCTGACTCTTGGCTCAAGCCATGGCATGTTCACAAGTCGTATTCAAATCCAACGTTGCGACCAAACTTTGCACTGCCGAAAACTTGATTCCAGTCTCAACAAACTCGACTTTGAGATGCGCACTTGCATCGCGCCGCGATGCATCGCGAATTCGTGTCGCGATGCATCGCATCGTCGTGTGCGCGAGGAGCAGCTTTGCCCCCGAGCAATTGCCAGTGCAACCATGGGCATTGGCCCTGGTTGCAAGCATCCAGGTTTGCCTTCGAGAACCTTTCTCGAGGCAAAGAAAAAACACAAACCACTCAGTCCATCAGGAAAAGATGAAGCTGGGTGACATAGCATGAAAACCAGGAACGCATTTCCCACATAAGGATTGATTCAAGTTGATGCTTCCACTTAGCTGATATTCCCCAGTATCAAGCCTGGACACTGGGCACTTCCACCCAAATGGGCAAGAATGTTGGGCGGTTTGCGCCAAATGGGATGTTGCATCCCTTGTCAATGAATCGTCTGGCCTCTCCCCTGCGGGAGCAAATAAACAACGAGTCAAACAACGGGTCAAAGTGCCAGACTGATATCAAGGGAGGCCGGGCCAAGAAAACGGAATCCATCGGCATCCTCAAAACCATGGTACATGATCTTGGGCACACACGAAGCTCGGCGACTACTCGAAAAACACCTCCTGTGTGAAAACCATCATGTAGCTGTGTCCGGGGCAGAAAGAACACATCCTCGCGAGATGTGGATGTCTCACGGACCCGCAAGTTGGGCGTGTGGGTGGCCAGTTCCAAGCGGAGTATACTCCCATTGGCACTTCAGGGAAGGTTTAAACACATCACGAGGTTTGCAGTTTAGACTCATAAAATATACCCAGGAAAAGCTTACACTTCCATTAAACAAAGCAGTAAAACTTGCTACGAAAAAGATGAGTTGTTGTAACATGGTGGCGTTGTTCTTGCTGACCACTTGGCACGGTGAAAGTTATCAATCCTACATTGACATTATAGTATGCGCATTGAACTCTGTAACTTCTGTGCGTGCATTCCTGCGTGTGTGTGTGTGTGAAACACTGCCCAACCATCACCCAACCAAAAGGAAACACACCGGGTAATTGCGCATACAATCACTCCCATTTAACATCACCCCGGTAACATATCGCCAAACAAATGGTGTCTTTGCTGGTGTCATACAAACGTTTGAGCAGCCCTGTGATTCCGAATTGCTTCGTGACTTGCCCATGTCGCAGGGAAAATGATTGGCTCAGCCAGCGCGCAACGGTCACATCTTGCTGAGCCACGAAACTTTGATTGGCACACTGCAAACAGTCTTGCTAGTTGATGGGGAAACGAAAGGAACACATCGCAGGCCACAGCTCGGGTATGTTTGGAAGGGCACGATCCACGATGGTTCCAACTGGCAGCCTGGGCAGCTTGGCATGGACGTCCCGCCTCTGTGTGCTTTTCTGGCAAGCGCATCAGTCTTTGGGAAGCACGTCCTCAGTTCTTCATGTTGTTTTTAGAGGCGTTTCCCTTCGAGCCTCATTTGGAGAGCTCCAATTTGGAGAAGTCGTGAGCAAGCTGGAGGAAACAGGCGCCTTCATCGTGCCATTCACTTTGCGCCAGTCGAGATGGAAAAAATGGCGGGAGCCACGGCGGCAACGGCGTTTGTTTGGCAGACCCGCCCAGCACTTTTCACGCGTTCGGAGGATGGTGCTGCACATGCGATGGTCACTTTTCCTCAATCGCTGACTTCTACGTTGATCCTATCGCCCCTATAGATATAAGTGGGCTGTCAGGAAAGGTGTAACTAAGTCATTGCCGCACGTTCGAAGCACTCAACTTTCATGGTATTCCCAGCTGGGCTGAGATCCCTCTTGCTTTAGGGCTGATCTGTAATCTGAAAGTCTTTATGCTGCACCTGGTTGTTGCACCCGCTCGCCTCCAGCGTAACCATTGTTGGCGCCACTTCCGCTATATATTCTGCCGGAATTGCCTCCGCCGAATTCGACGTGGTGCGTTTGGAGTTGTCTGTTCCACTTCGCTGGGTTTTCGCGCGGCCGGAAGACGAACAACTTCTGCGTGAGCGTCACCGCGCTAACCTGGCATGGGACACGACAGTCCAAGTCAGCTTTCTTGCGCAGACGGCGCCACACAAACCAACGCAGAACTACGGAAGCTCTTTGGGGAATCGCCTTTTGACGCCCTGCCACAGGATGCCCCCCCGGCTGCTCATGTCTATGGAACAGGTGCCAATGCTGAAGAACGGCTGGATTTGCAAGCTTACGATGCTGGTTTTGCGGAGGCTTACTATGAGGACGAGGACGCACCTGCCGATCAAGAAACCACGGCAGCTTGCCTTGGACCTCTCGCCTTGGCCTTTTGCAACCCGAGGCGAGTTTGGGCAGACGTCACGGTTTTTCCTCACAGCAAAATAAAAGAACTGGTTGAGGAAATTCTTTGCTGGTGCGCGTATGAAACAGTCAGGGTTGATTTGGCGCTTGGCAAGTATGTCATGGCACTCCAGACTGCTGTTGACGATTCCACTTGGGTGCTTGCCGCAATGATTGCAAAGCATTTGCGTCTGGGCTGCTTGTGTTGCTGCGCCTACGCAGCGGCATTTATTTGCCTTGGCCGAGTATCGGCGCAAACACTATCCCTGATTCACTGATCTGCGGAAACATAGATTCTGTCTGCGGGATTGGCGGAAGCTCACCCCTCCATTGGAGGGCAAATGCTTGTTATAGTTTTCCATTTGCTTCAGTCCACTTGAAAAAGAAGTATGTCCATGAGTGATAGATTCGCTTCAAAACCAACAAGGGAAAATAAAACATATTCTTAAGCAAATGGAAGTATTCTGCGCGGTGCGCCGTTCCATGGAAGCGCTGGAAACAAGGGTAACCTCCCATGCACCAATTGACATGTGACAGGGTGTCCCTTTAACAGAAAAATAGTCTTCCAGGATCCCTCGGCAGTTGGGCACCGCTGGCCTGAACATCCTCTTGGCTCCTTTCAGTACCAGCACCGTGTTACACCAATGTTGCAAAAGCCTGGCGCCGCCCGATCTGCAGCGGGATGCTCAATGCAAGTAAGGAAAGTGTCCGTCTTTTGGCTCGCAAGATGTGGCCGGAGCAAAGGTCAAACACCTTGCTGGTAGTTAAACTTGATGATACAACAGGATCGTGGGCACGGTTCACACATCACACTTGCATCAGAATCCTCAAATGCACTTTGTAGCGAACAATGGCATACTCAGATGTACACATTATGTATGTATGCATGTGTGTATACAATGCATAAATTATGTATATATATTACACAAACAATAAACATACATCGTGCATGTGTTAGATTGCTGAAACAAGTGCAATGGTGGACTCCGTGACGATGATGTCCCATCCCACCATACGGAAGTCGTCCTTGCCTTCACCAACGCCTGTCGCCACGTGTCGCCCTAAGTGATTGCCTCCAGGAGAAAGATTGATATCATGCACATGTTGGCTTCGAGCTTACCCTTCTGTTCATGCAAAAAGACAGCTTGCGGAAGGGCATTGCGACTTCGCAGGCAGTGTCAAGGACCAGAGAGCTTAACTTGCTTGACCTATTGGACCAAATGGTCAAGTTCAAGCTCCACAATGTGCGTGGCTGAGCCTCCTGAAATGAGCAAAAGCCGGGTCTGTCGATCTAGCAGAGTTCCTGGTCTCAAACCAAAGCACTTGTGCAACACTTGATGTCAAGAGCGTCTATCGTATTGGGGTTGTGTGCTATTTCTGAAGCCTTGGCATGGCATGTCGGGTTAATCAGGCGGTATGCTCTTTTGCTGTTTTGCCTGCAACTTCCAGCAACAAACCTGGATCCATGGTCTCGTGACACATCAAACTTAGTCAGGTCCTGTGGAAAACACCTTTATTTCCAAAGTCTAAAGATCCAACCCAATAGCAGTCAACCATAGGTATTCTTGGGAGAATAGGTTGATTGAACCGGGGAAAGCAGCCTCAATTGAAGAAAAAGGACACCTCCTGCAACTGAGCGACTGTCGTGTGATTTCCATGCTTCCCTTTCGAGAGCCCGTTGGGCTTCAAAATTGACCGCCGGCTCCTGAAACGCAGGGGACTCTCACGGGAAGCTTTTGGTGAAGCCCCGTGTCTACTTCCAGGGCAAGAGCCCTTCCTTGAGATGCCAAAGACTGAAAAGCCAAGCCGGAAGGCTTGCCAGTGAACTGTCCACATAGACATGGAAACACAGCAACACCGGCAAATCTAATAAGCATCTTGGAGGATTGGATAATCAACAATCGGGGTGACCCTACTCACTTTGTTATTTTGACATCTGGCATCCACTGCCTAGGGAGCATGCGATGGACTCGCCGTCTCCGCAATGCCCCAAGGGCAAGGAAAATGAGTTGTACAACTCAGTTCCTGAGCGGAGTGGCACAAGTCAGAACTTGTCGCTTATCAACAAAATAGCCCTCCCACAAAGCATTAAGTTCAGGAACTCAGGGAGTAATAATGTGATGCGGCAACGTGCCATCAAACACTGCGAAAGGCTTTTGTCAACTGGCGAAGGCGTGTCAACTTGCCAACTCGGCGATAAGGATAGTCACTCATGCACCTTCTTATGTTTTACGCTGGGCCATCATTCTACCAAATCAGTCAGTCAAATTGCTCCCTCCGGAAAACAACACATGGGCTGGATACTGATGGGTGGCCAGCTCAGCATCGAGAAGCACAAACATGGGAACTGCCAACCCTTAGTCCTAATCCCGGAGCAAACAAACCTGGCGCATGTTTTCTCTAATTCGGGGATGCCTGCCCTCAAAGTGGAGGATTCATTACAGGGGACCGCCCCTTGTTTAACAACCAGATAACGTTGACCCCGGATTCATAAACCCCTGTTTATTAATATGGGGGTGTTCCCCTCCAAAAGTGACAAATCCTCACTAAAGCCAGGGACACCCCCATACTAATAAACAGGGGTTTGTCAATCCGGGGTCAACAGTAACTTGATTCGTCTCCATGGCCGGGCCCCAACAAAACGGCAATCCTTCTGCAGAAACGCATCTCCCTGATCCCAGGCGGTTCCGTGCGACGGGTGTGGATTCATCCAACATGCAAGCCACTGACCCAACACTGTAGTAAAACCTCATTTTCTGTCAAAGTAAGGGACCCCTAATTTTGATGTCCCCATCAGTTCCCCCCCCACCCAAACAAACAAAGCAACACGACGAATCATCCTCACCCAGATTTGCGCCGCCGCTTTTCTTACGAATCTGTGCATCGTCGGATCTTGCCTTTTCGGGCTTATCTGGCAAGTGTTTCCGACTCCGGCTATTTATTTCGATTTGTTTGCGGCCAGTTTTTCCAGTTCTTGCTAGCCAGTTTTGCTGTGTTTCCGCATGCTTTTCCGGAAAACTTGTCCCACTCCGCCTAGAATCACCAAGTCTTCCCGCCCAGGATTGCCGAGTTTTCCGCGTAGATTTTCCAGCTTAGTTTTTCGAGTATTCCAATCAGTTTCTGCAAGTTTGCCCCCGCCAGTCTCTCCAAGTTCTTTCCGCTCTTCCGCCCCATGCAGACACCCATCCAGACCGCGACGCGCGCAATATCTGTCTCTGATGCCCCTCACAGACGCTGAGATCACGGCTTCCGCATATCTGCCTTCTGACAGAGTGTGGTTGTGTTGCAACGATTTTTGCTTGTGTTTTTCCCCTTGTCCATTCAATTATTCTGTTGGCTTTCCCGATCCCCAATCCCACAATTGGTTTGTCCATCGGCCTTCGCAATCCCAAACCCACCATTGGTCTTCCTTTTGTTTGTCATTGGTTTTCCGTTTCTTCGCACTTAGTCCGGCCTGGGCAATCTCAAACCCCCGCCGGCAAAGACACTCAGACACAGCCCCATACAGACACTCAGGGCCGGACCTACGCATACCCGCAAAGGGATCACTTGTGATGTTCAAAATCCGCATCGCGTCACAGCCAGATGGGCGGGGGTTCACTTTCGATGTTCGAAACGCGCGCTGCGGCGCAGCCACAGCGATATTCAACATACCCCAAGTCCGCAGACAGCTCACTTTCGATGCTGACGATTCGCAGGGGGGTGCTCAATGTAAAAGTTCGCACCGCGCCACAGCAAGAGCACTCCAACACGCCCGAAGTCCGCAGAGGGTGCACCAAGCCACAATCGAACTTTGCACGGCGTCACAGCACGCACCAACCCACAATTTCCGAGATTCACACACATCATGCCCTCAAAAAACGACGAACTTGGCCACGCACTTGGGCAAGCCTGCGCAATCGAAACGGGCCTATGTTTTATTGCTTTTTGCTTTACTAGCACCCAGAGAACACATCAAGATGCAATCCGCAAAACACATTGACGTAGATGACATAAAGGCCATGCCTGAAATCAAAACACAACTTGGCTTTTGTTCATACATGAACCAGCTGAGCCAACTGTCTACTCATAACTAGCGCCAACGCACGCTTTTGGTATGGGCACGATCATGGACCTATTTTGCGGCTCGACGAATCAAAGCCTTCAGCGCCTCTCCAAGCCTTTAGCTTTGGATGTTCAACCCAAGCAACTGGGTCTGTCGTTATTGAACTGCACCCTTTCTTTGGAAAAAACAACTGACAACTTTCTGTACGCTATGTAGCCAAGCCAAGTAGCTGTCTTCTGCCGCTCAAAACACACTGCCCTGGGAGTCCAAATGGCCCTCTCACAGCCTCACCCCTCCTACAGAGATCCCCTTCCCCTCCCAGTAAAGCTTGCAGTGAATAGCACTGAGCCTGAACAAAGGCCTCTAGGTTGCCAAGCGTCCAGACGATCGCAAACTTCAGGCGCTTGTAAACTTCAAGCGCTTCTCCTTGGGCACGCGGAACTTTTTGGTTTCTAAAATGACTCCGTCGTGGCTCTTCTGCTGGGACATCCTGTGGGCAAGGAACTGGAATCTGTCCAGACCCCGCAGGGCTAACCCAGGGATTAAACAAGACTCCTGTAGAATGGCCAAGAAAGGCACAGGTCATTTTTTGGGTGTGCGCGCGGCGTCTGCGTGCGCCACCCGAACCCCACAAACCGCACCTGGTGCGACTTCCATCCTTTGCATATATGATAGGGTGGACTACAACTTGCAACAGCGACTTGTAGTCAAAGAGGTTAATGGCTGTTTGTCTTCAAGCCCACAACTCTTCCAATCGCACTTGGTGCGACTTGTCAACTTTGCCCGCACATCCGACGCCACTACGTCCCTTATATTCGCACACCAAAAATAGTGTGGCTGTCCCTCATTTCGCAGGAATTCATTTACGGAGGCCAGGTGGCGACGCTACGTCATTTGTCCACATTATTAGTCTGTAGGAAAGGAATAGAGGTGGCATGGGGAGGACAATCAATTCCAAACGCGCCCTCCCATTCCCTTTCCTTAAGAGGCTGGGAAGGGAATGGACATTTTGTCAAATCTTTGAGTTGCCAAGAAGACCAAAGAGCTTGGATGACACTCCCTGGACGAGGTCAACTGGAGGGTCCTTTGATTCGAATAGTCGAGCCTCGACATCCTCTAGTTCAGTTCTCCTGCGTGGAATGACGGGTGCGGCAAAGCCAGAAACTGAAATGAGCATGAATGCTTCACAAGTCCAAGGAACAAGTCCAGCAATCATCCGAGCGAAAGAACCGAGCAGGCAAGAATCCACCACTGCCTCACGTCTCGTCTGGGTTGAAAGCCTTTGATCGCTTGTCTAAAGGGGAAACTCCCCCCAACACCTGCAGTGCGGGAAAACGGGGGCACCCTCTTTTCGCGCGTTTGCTAAATTGGAACTTTGGTCCGTTGTTTTTTGAGGACCAGAATTCATACTTTTGGGTTGCTAAAAGTGGACCACCTAAACACCATTGGTTCTGCTCAAAAATGGCCAAAAGGTCATTTCAGGTGGATTCGCTTTGGTCGCAAGTGATTGCAAAAGCAACTGGCAGCGCCGGGGCTCGGTGTCGAAAGCGTAGCCGCCCGTTGAGGCCCGCAAGGCCCTCGCGGTTGTTGGGCTGTCATCCGGAAACCTCTTAGATGTTCAACCTAGGTAACTAGAATTTGTGGAATCTTGGTTGACTTACAATGGTCATTGAATACCTTATTGGGCTCTAAATCAGAATGGGGTTGACGAGTCTTTGAAACCAAATTAAGTGCTTCTACCAGACCGCTCCTTCGGCCAGCCAAAAACAAGCCAGCACGTGACCGGCCCTTTGTCCTTCCGATCTCCTTAAGTCTTTCTGATATCCTTAAGCTATAAGGCTATAATGTATATATGGCGGGTTGTCAAAATGTTGGCAACAGGAAGTATGCACATACTGTATATAGCTCCTTAGCCGGCCTTTTTGAACGGAAGCCATATGTTTAACTCTTATCATAGTTTCAGAGTTGAGCGGAGAGCAAAGATGGAACATGCCACCCAACGATGACCAAGACATGGGTCAGTTTCGTGAAGCAGCAGCACAACTTATTTTTCCCAGACAAGTCTTTTTCAATGGATTGTTCACACGGCAAAGGATGCAAAAGAGTGCCAAGACTGAATGGTCAATTGCGCTTGAAGCTCGTGCCAATATAAAGCCAAGTTCATGCGGATTGCCGATCCAATACGATAGCAACTAGTTGTGTAAATTTGGCGGCATCTGCAAATTGAGGAAAACTACTATACTGCATCAACCGGACAAACGGAATCCACGCAACCCTCATTCTGATCATACGCTCGTCCCCAACCCCCCCCCCCCTCGCTGGTGAGCTCGTAAACTTATTTGCCCTGACCCAACAGCTCCAAACTAACGCATATGCAACAGTCAAACTGTGAGTCTGTAGGTCGTGATCACGCTTCCCTCAGTAGATCCAGAAAGCGGTTCGGGTTTGGATGCGACTTTTGTGGATTTCGCCTGTTCTTCCCCTTGTTGGTTCTGTGTTAGTAAAGTATCCTTCTAAAATCTTGCAAGGATGGGTCCACAAAAGTCACACGCAAACCGTTTTCTAGAGCAGAACACATCCTACCCGCAACCCGCCACACCATGCCAAAGCAAAAACGCCCGGTAAAAAGAAAAAAACACGCCTCCTCGGGAGGTTGCAGGAAACGGGCCGGCACTCTTTGCAGCCTCAAACTCGCACGAGGGCCGACGCCAAACGCGCTGCAATGATTGCTCTCTTCAAAACGGAAGATATGGGTTTCTTGTCGGTTTCCCTTTGAAAACAACCAAAACAGAATTCCCAGGGCAAACACCACCTATGAATACGAAACAATCCCTTGGCTGTCATGCCCTGGTGGACGCAGGCGGGCCTGAAAGCGTAGCGCTGCCCACCTCCACACTTTCCCTAACATAGACGGGCAGCGGCATGTTGAACTCCGAGTTGCCCCTATAATGTTTGCGGAAGGTCGACTGCATCCGTCCGCCCACGCATCCATGCTTCCATGCATCCAAGCATCCATGCTTCCATGCGTCCGGATCCATTCATCCTTGCATCCATCCATCCATTCAATCATTCATCCATTCATCCGCTCGTCCATTAGTCCGTCTGTTCATGTATACTCATCTGTTCATCCGTCCATCCATTCATCAAGCGCCAAAAAGTCAACCCGACGGCGTGTGGAGCCTCAAGCCTGCTGTTGACGGCGAAGAGACTTAGTTGAGCCAAAATGGAACCAAGGCAGCGCAGCGTTGATCCCAAATCAACCCTGGTGGGGCACGCCAGGCAAGCTCTTGCAAGGACGCATTGCCTGTGTTCCTCAGACCAAGTACCTGGGCTGCTATAGCGGCTGAAAATCAGCTGTGCATGTGGCTCAAAGGTTGCCAAGACTACAATTACATGCTCCTGGCGCATGGCCCATTGTCAAACAAACCGCCAAGCACTCATGGGTGTGAGCATCGACGAACCGCTGCAGAAAAGTGACCCGAAGTGCAAAGCGAAAGATTTTGGGAAGGCGGCGTAAGCTGTCGTCAAGTTAGCGCGTGCAAACCCTGTCCTGAGCCACACCAGCAGGTTGAACTAATTGTGATTGCCCCGCCATCTGTGTCGCAGCTCAAGCTCTGTCAGTCACATCTGTCTGTTGGGCTCTATCGCAGCTGTCTGTCTGAGTCTCTGTCGCTGTCTGTCACAGGCTATGCCACAGCACTCTGTCACATCTGTCTGTCACAGCCTTTGTTGCAGCTGTCACACATGACAAGCTCTACCGACCAAGCAAAGGGAATACTGATCACATAGAAAGCTCTGACAGGCCCCGGCTTCGCAATGCCGCCTCCGCCCAAGCCTGCAAGAGTGCAGCTCATGCGACTGAAAGGGAAGACTGGAGTCATGATTGGCGGCGTCCATTTAAGATTTGTTTGCATTCACAAAACATATCCAAACAAAAAACGCCAGACTGCGCGTCGGGCCTTGCGAGTAAGGTCCGCTAGAAGAACCTCCCCGCAAAAAGGCAACCAAAAAGCATGAGGGATTGAAAGGGAACAACCCCCTTTGATTCTGCCTTTTGGGGGAGGGGTTTCTATTTCCTAGGCCCCAAAGAGTGCGACGCATGTTTTGACGATTGCATACCGAGGCATATTGCCTTGGTGTGTGTGTGTGTTCTCTCCGAATGAAACAACCTGCCCGTATACACGATCCAAAACACTGCTGCGAGGACCTTCTTACTGATGGAAGGCATCCAATGGTGAAGCACCTTCTGCACGAATGTAAACCACTCTAGGTATGAATCGTGCGCTTTGCTGTTGGGCTTTGTCCGGCGAATTCACAGACAGCGGAGATGGCAAGACGGAATCATATGACGGATGCAAGCTTCAAGAAGTTCGGTTTGCCTTGTCCGTCTTTGCCGTGAAAACAGATCGCTGGATGCCCGAAATAATGCAAGTAGAGAACAAGGGAAAGCGTGTAGATTCCCCTGGTTTGTGATAGGTTTACTTGATATATAGGAGGCTGCACTCCTCACTGCCTTTTGTTTGCTCTATTTCTTGGAGAGCCTGGGCCACCTGGGGTCTGGGCCAGCTTACATCGCACTTGGGTCCAACATGGTCCAACACAGCAACATGTGGTTGTGAATGTTAAAACTGACCCTTTGGATGGACATCATTTTGAATTTCGCGAAACGCAAAGCTCGCCGCTATAAGAGATAGCCATATCCTCACCCTGCCACTTCGCCCATCGCGCGGCCTCCTCGCCCACGAGCTTGTCCTAAACACGGCTCGAGATTGGAAACTTGTGACCCTTTGACGTCTCAACCTTCCAAAGTCCTGACATCTCTCTGATAGAGAGCTTAATGGTGTTGAGGGCGACTGCCTTTTCTCCGAAAACAGATTCCCAAGTATATCCAACAGCGTCGAGAATCTACCTTCCAACCTGCAACGCAAAGCCGCCCAAATCCCAGCGTTTTACCCCGTCCGGGTAAAAGAAAGGGGCCCGGTTTTCTTGAGGCCTTTGCTCTTCTTCCTGCTAAACTCGGCGGCACGCAACTGACAGTAAAAGGCCGAGCCTCGGGAATGCGACCAGCGCCGGGTCCCGAGGCTGAAACGGAGATATGAAGATAATTAAACAACATACATATATATATATATATTGCTCACCAGACGCACCTTTTCACTTATACAGTCTGCAATCACTGATAATTTCAATAGTAGGGGGTGAGCACATGTATATATGTAATTATTTGTCGTTTGATGTCTCACCCTATACTTCATGCACAGCTCCTTTTGTGCTCCAAGAAGCTCTAACAAGGCTATTCAGGCCGGTCCTTAAGGGCGCGCATGTTGAAATAAATGCCTGGCATAAAAACTTAGCATCTGGATCCTTGCTTCCAAGCTATCCAATAAGTCCAGCAGTGCGCGTTATATCTTCAAAGGTCATTCCGGGAGTTCCTGGGAGAGAGGGAGGGGGGTCACATGTTGGAGGTATCGTCGCGTTCTTCCTGTTCTTCTTGTTCTCGCTGTCCGTTGCTGTGGCTGTCGATGTCACATTGTCCTCGTTGTCGCAGTCGCTGCTGCTGCTGGTGCTGGGATCGTCGTTGCTGCTGCTGTTGCTTTTGCTGTTAATGCTGCTGTTGTTCTGCTCTATCTACTGTTGCTACGTCGTTGTCAGATGATGCGTGCTGCTTGTGTGCACAGTGGTGTGTTTTTTGTCTTAATGGTATGATGCTTTAGTGGTATGATATCCATTGTGGGTGGTTCTTGTCTGGCTGTGAATGAAGACAGCAACCAGAACAACAATAACAAGAACATAGAAACGACAACGCCGCCGCCGCCACCAACAACAAGGCAACAACACAGCTGCAAGGGTACTAAACGCAACATAAAACAATCAACAGCAACACTAACACCGCCACCAACAATACTTCACATTGACAAACAAGCAGACAAACAACCCGTCAACCCATCAACCCACCAACCCACCTGCCAGCCACCCACCCCGACACACAATCATGGGCTCGCCCTTTCCGCGTCCTGCAAGCTCTTCAGCCCGTAGCTGGCGGCCTCCGAAGCCAGCCGCCGCCTGACCTCAGGGGAAGAGAAGAAGAGGCTTTGCTTTAGGAGAAGCTTTCGAGTTGTA